>ML828566.1:66267-82089 GCA_009831015.1 Picea engelmannii | reverse complement strand
ATGATGTCTAATATATATTTTGTGACCGATGTTTGATGAGTTATGTATATGTAATGATGTCTTGATATGATAAATTCCAATCTAATACTAGGTTAGCCATGTTATCTGCTATTTGATTAAATTTTCATGGAATATGTGTAAATGTAATTGAATCAAAATTTCGAGATAAGAGTCTAACTTGTAGGTATTTGTGAGAGAGGCAAGGATCGCGGACACGATATACATTGTTAAGTTGAAGGAAGACAGGATGGGAATCTAACAAGACGCTAAGGTGACAAAAGTGGTGGTGGTTGGCCTCAGCGAGGAGGCCAATAACAACGGTGTATTCTGCTTGGTTGTTGGTTGCTAAGCTCAAACATATGTTGTTGGAGTAGAGCAATTCATGTGAGGGGGTGTAGAGGGCCCAAGCAACAGAAGTGAGATTATGTGTCTAGCGGCTAGCTCCACCAGCATAACCAATGTGGTAGGATGATGGAGGAGGCATCTATCAATAACATGAAGGGTAGATCAGACATGAGGAGTGGAGGTGAAAAAAGAAGACTAAAAACTCTACAAATGTGTACGATGAAAAATATTAGGTTAGAATGACTATGCTTAGGCGTAAAATTTCTTTAAGTACAACCCATTGACAGGTTCTTTGAGAGGATAGCCTTCTGGAGAGGCCAGGATGTATGTGCCTTTAGTGAGGGCGTTTTGGAAGATGTAGGGTCCATGCCATAATGACTTGAATTTTCCATGGCCGAAAGTATTGTAAGCGATATCGTAGGCTAGGACGAGATCTCCTTCATTAAAGGAGAGAAGGTTGACATGACGGTCAAAGGTGGATTTAGATCATTTTTTAGTTGTCTCATTGTTATGTAAAGAAGACCAATGATCTTCATCCAGCGACTCTAAGTTCAGCAATCGCTGCTCCGTTGGAGCAGTGTCAGGTAATAGCTCGATGGCGATGCGCAAAGTGGGAATTTTCCACTCAATGGGGAGGGTGGCTTCAATCCCATGGACGAGATGAAACGGTGTAAAAACAGTGGCAGTTTTGATTGTTGTGCGATAATCCCATAATGCTGAAAACAACATATGATGTCAATTGGTCTTATGTTTGTTGAAAGTGCGTTGCAACATGGTTTTGAGGACTTTTTTAACAACCTTGACCTGTCCGTTGGACTGAGGGTAGTATGGGGAGGCAAACTTGTTGGAGAATCCTAACCTTGAGGAGAGTTCGATGAAGATCTCATTCTCAAAGTGTTTACCGTGATCGAAGACTAACTGTAGTGGAACTCCGAAATAGGTAATGACGTGGTTGAATAAAAAACGCGTTTTTGTGTCAGTGGTTTTGTTGAAGGTAGGAATCACTTCAGCCTACTTGTTAAAGTAATCCACTGCCACGACGATTTACTTGTGTCCATTACTATATGGAGGGTTGAAATTCATGAATTCTATGCCCCATTTGTGTCGGGCACTTTAATTGTCTGATTGAATAGAAAATCAAATTGTTCAATATAAATTGTCAACCCAGGAAAGTCTGTTATTTCAAGATAATTGTGCACAATCTATGCTAGATTATGAAAGAAACTCTAATCTAATTGTAGTAGGGAAGTTTAAAAAGGAACAAAAATTATCACTAATATAGTTGTGCTGATACAGCTGGAGTTTTACAGATTTGAAATCATAATTGCAATCTAAACTGATGAATGTATAAGAACCCTGGATTTCCTACTCTAATCTAACTTTCTAATTTACTTTCACAGGAAGAAGTTCTATACTATTTGCAGAAAGGAAATATACTTATTGCAAGAAAGTACTTCACACTTTTATTTCTTTTACTTGGAAACAAGATTTTAACCGAATGCAGAAAAAGGGAAAGCAGTTCTCCAACAGTGTTTAGCAATCGACTTCTAATTCTCATGAGAAAAATTTATGCGGATCTAACAAGAAGGAACTAGACTGTAACAAAAGTTATATTCTAAAAATGTTTAACAAATAAATCAATTGTAAGAACAACTAATCTAGAATTCAAAACATAGGGGAATCGGTAAGGAAGGTGGGCCCTTTCCTTCTCACTGAATCCACTCAAAGGAGTAGGTTACAGTCTGCTAAAGGAATTCAATCCACTCTTTCATTCAATTGCCAAAATGTTCATGTACAATAACCTTTACTTCACTTTCTCTCCATCAAAGAAGAACTACCCTTGATTACAAAAGCTATGATATTTAAAGTCAGAGTCATTCAGTTGAAACACAATCAGAACAGCCTTGAGAATTTCTCCCTAATTCTCAAGCTATTCGTAGTAGATCATTAATACAAGATCTTCATCAACATCGTAAGCTAGAAGGTGTAATCAACAGGTGTTGCAACAGTCGTGTAACAGTAGGATTGGTGGCATCTGTGTTAACATTCGTATAACAGCTTCCTAGACTAGTGGGCATCTATTGCATCAGTCATGTAATAGCTTCCAGGATTGGTGGTATCCGTTGCAACAGTCATGTAACAACTTCCAAGATTGATGAGCTTATGTTGCAGTAGTCATGTAACAACTTCCAAGATTGGTGCATAACTGTAACAACAATGAGTTTCTCGAAGTGGGTTGTTCTAAGAATTTTGATCATTAGTTAAATCATTTCATTGGTAAAATATGTGAATGTTACCAATCAAATATGCTAAGTAAATGAAAATATAAAAGCAAGATGAATAGTTCATACCTTGGGAAAAAGGGTCTTATCATGCATTATAATAGTCATTAGCTTAGAAATGAGAAGGTTGAATGGGCAAAAGATGTGGTGAAAAAGGGACATTTATGGGTCCGAACATGCCCCCCAACTGAAGACATTGCATGTCCTCATGCAAAACACATTAAAACCTTACTTTGTAGCTGAAGTAGGTAACTTTCTCCTCTAGTGCAAAATTGCTAAGAAAAAATGCTAAGTGCCGGTATGGAAAAATGTTGTGTCCAAAAGAAAATTTGTTGTGCCAACAATCTGTCTGAGTTTCTTTGTCTTCAAGAATAGAATCAGTTTGAGATGCTTGAGTAACCACCCTTGAGGGAAACATAGGTTCTTTTTTGAAAGATGCTGGTAAGCCATTAGCTACCTTATGACGTTGAGATATCCTCTGTTGTACTGGTTTTTGTGGAGCAGTAACTCCATGCTCAGTCTTGACTGATAGAGTTTCTATTCCTTCAACAACAGGTACTTTTACTACCATATATCCTACCTCAAAGTAAATGTTTCCACACTCAAATCACATGAGTTCTTTGTTTCTGTCCATAACAACTTTTGTCAGTGCTAAGATGTCCAAGGTTATCCCTTTTGTATTCTTTTGTTGAGAAGCCTCCACCTTTTGTTTCAGGGTATTTAACTCTACTTTGAGGTTTTCATTCTCTATTATTAGTGCAACAATTCTGGAATTTTCTGTATTCTTGATCTTTCTCTCTATTTGGGCAAACAATTGGGAAAGTGGCACATCCTCAGCATGTTGTGTAGCTGGTTCTTGTGTAATAGCTGTGTCTATCAAGACTGGTTCTTGTGGAGCAGTTGTTTCTTGTATTACTAGCTCTGGTGGGACAATCCTATGTGGAGCTGCTGGCTCTGGTGTAACAACTGTATCTATCATGACTGGTTCTTGTGGAATAGTCATCACTTGGATAGCTAGTTCTTGTGGAACCGTCCCTACATCAACCATAGAGGATAGTGGTCAAAGAATAGGAATATCCTGTTCCATATCTTGCCATCCAATTGTTGCTTCTGCAGACCGGTTGGACCTGGTTCTTCTCCTAGGCAAAATATAAACGAAAGTAGGGGATTTCTTCTTCGTTGTTGGAGGGGGAACGGGGTGTTCTTCCTCAACCACACAAGGAGAAAATTATGGTATACTGGGGTCTGCGATGATCTGGACATCGTCATTTGACGTGTGATGCATAGAATCAGCAGGCAGAGCCGATGATTCTACTGTGATTTGAGTACATTCATTCTCAAATGAGAGAATCATTTCTTGAACTTCTTTGACAAAGTAAAACTTGGTATTCATACCTCTGTAGAATTATCTGTCACAGCAATGGGAGGAATCTGATTTGTTGCTGATCTAATTCGATCAAGGGCTCTCTGAAGTTTTCCCTTGAATGGACGTTTGCGTTTCTAAGAAAATGCACTAGTAATGATAGTAGGCGCTTGATCGACTGTTGCATCAATAGGAGGGTTCTGTGTCAATGTCGGTGCAACGACAGAGGAGGTAGGCGAACTTGATTTTACAGTGGACCGTGCTGACCTTGATCACTTTTTAGGTAATGTAGAGATAGGAACAAGGGTTTTCTTTTCAGAGACAGGGGGTAGGCTTTCAATGATAGGTGTCGCAATGGACTATGTTGATCATGTTCTCTTTCTCGGTGATCCAAAGATAGAAGCAAGGGTTTTCTGTTTAGGAGCAGGGGCTGGTTTGTTAATGACAGTTGTCACAACCGAAGGCTATGAATCATGTCTTGGTCGAGTAATTGGTTGTTCTTTTGTTGGTTCGACCATAGCTACAGGCTATTTCAATGCAATTTCATCAAGGCTTGTCTGGCTGGTGCTAGGATGGCTCCGAGTTATGCGTTTTCTTCATTGAGTCATATTATGGGCAGCGACAGTAGGGGTTTGGATTGTTGTTGTAGCCGAGGGTGGAGGCTCAGGATGAGGTCCCTGGGTAGTGTTTTCAAGGACTGGCGCAATCATATGTGCATGTATAGAATGTGGATGGTCCGCTACAACAGGTAATGGGTTATTGGAAATGCCCATACCTCTACGAATTAATAGGCTGATGAGTATTTGATTAGAAATGTAGTTCTTGGGGTTATTGGATTTTTTTACAAAATGAGCCATGCTATGCAATGAATGGAGAAGAAAATAAGGAATGTTTATAAATTTCTAATGTCTCAGATCTGATAATAAGATGAAATCAAAAAAATAAACAACTTGGTATCGACCTTCGCAGGTAATGTACCTTTTAATAAATTCTGCGACTTTCCCCCATGGCTCTGGTAGGGAATTGACATCTGCACCTTTGCCTTTGGTCTGAACTTGCTCAGTGTTGATGAGGAAACTCTTCCGTGCATTCATAATATGTGTTTTTCTGTTAAACCATTGTTCTCCTATTGTTGGCAACCCTGTTACAGCAGCAATGCTTTCTTTTGACACTGGAATCCTTACCCCATTCACCATTGAATACCCTTTGGTAAGATTTTGACTAAACTCCAATACCTCGTCCTCATTAAACCCCTTCATATTTTTAAAATACGATATCCATCCAGCCTGGAGAAATATTTGGTAGGCCTCAGGGTGTAGCAGCAAACTGTCCAGAGTTGTGGGTTCATACCTCACAGCTGATCCTCCCATGATGTTGCTTGAGAGTCTAACAGGCATGTAGGAGGAGAAACTAGAACCTAAACCAAAGATGCAACAAGGTCGAATGTGGTTCGTAGAAAGAATATAGTGTCTCAGCAAAAGAAGTGTGGTCGAAAAAAAAGGTGGTGGATGTGAGTATAAAATGTAGATTGGACGGCTAGATTTGTGTTTCCCCCCCAACTAATCGGATTGTTTCCAAGTGTAATCATGTAGGACAACCATTTAGTAAACAGGAAAGCGTGCTTTTATATCTTCATTACTGTAAAACGTAGGATTAGTTACGTACCTCATAACTTACCGCACGAAATGATCTATCAGAGTAATGGCACTACCCAACCGCCATATGAGTTGCATGGAATAGCTAACATGATGAAGGACCGTGAGAGAAATGACAACTGGAGAAGAGACGAAGTCCTTTCTGTAGATAGCCAACTGGAAATCGTCAGATGTGAAGTCAAGTCATGATGAAGCAACACTATCGAATAGATAGCATCGGTATTGACAAATCAGTGGTGTTGTAGAATGGAAAGATTGTAGGGATGGAGCAACAACATCGACCAAAATACGAAAATGAAAGAGTGAAGTGATAAGAAAGAATAACAACAATTAGTGTATCAGCAGGTTCTTCGGAAAAAATGGAGGAGGTAGGTGTAACAACATGGAAATTGACCAATTTATCGGAAAAGGGGTGTAATAGCATGGAAATCGGCCAATTTATCGAGCATGGAAATTGACCAATTTTATCGGAAAAGGTGTAACAACATAGAACTTGGCCGAACGCTACATCACTCAGTTTCTAGGAAGTTTTTCAAATTCCATAAACTAATCGTTTGACTCCTTTTGTTGTACTCAACCTTGTTGTTCATCACCTGCACACACATAACTACCCGATACCTTTCAAATTTGAATTTATTAGCATAGTAAAGAAAAATAGAAAAAATTCAAACAAAAACAAAGAAATGCAAATTTTGTTGAGGTTATTTATATACAAAGTCTGAGCAAAAGAAATCCTAAGGTTCAGAAGGGGAAGAATCAAGCTCCTTTCCTGTTAAGAATTGATAACCTGTATCAGTTGTACATCTAGTTTTGAATTCTGCCTTGGACAGTGGACGCCGATACAAACACAAGCGATGACCATTTGTATGTAACTGTGTATTGGATCCATCAATAGTAATCAACCAGACTGTCCCATTGGGAAAAAAAGTGTCTACCTCATAAGGTCCTAGCCATCGTGTACGCAACTTACCCTGAAATTCTTTAAAGCGTGAATCATACAATAGAGCCCAATCTCCTTTTTGGAATAATTTCTTCTTGATGACTCGGTCATGCCATTTTGTTCTTTGTTGTTGAATCACTTTTGTTTGATGGATAGCATCCAAATGATTTTCATCAAGCATGTTGAGCTGCTGCAGTCTGGCCTTCTGTGCCATAGTTAAGTCGAGGTTGACTGTTGATGTAGTTCTTAAGGTTTAAATTTCGAATTCAATGGGAAAAACATGGCTTTTTCCATATACCAGCTCATAAGGAGAAAAACCGGTTGTGTTCCTCCATGTAGTTCGGTAAGCCCATAGAGCTTCATGCAATTTGTTAGACCAATCCCTATGATGTTCTCTCACTATTTTAGTAAGAATGGCTTCGATAACTTTGTTGGTTCTTTCCACCTGGTCATTGCCTTGTGGATGGTATGAAGAAGTTGTTCTATGTAAAACATGATACTTACTTCTGTGATGTGAAAGGGGGTCCTCCAACAATTACCAAACTTCTGGGAATGCCAAATCTAACAAATATATATTCAAACAAAAATGCTAAGACAACTTCTTTTGAGGCTCTGATGAGTTCTTTTGCCTCCACCCACTTGGTCATGTAATCTGTACAGACCAATATATAGACTTTTTGACTGGAAGGTGGGTTAATGGGCCCTACAAAATCCATGGAACATCTCTCAAAAGGCTCTAACACTGCCTGAGGCTGGAGAGGCATCTCATCCCTATGATTTGGCTGAACCACTCATTGGTAACTGTCACAAGCTTGCACATATTTCTTGGCATCTTGAAATATGGTGGGCCAAAAATAACCCATCCTTAAAATTTTATGCCCGGTCCTTTTATCAGCAAAATGACCCCCACACGGGCCATCATGGAAAGCTTTCAGTAGATCATATACTCCATCATCCCTCACACATCTCCTGATTTCTTGGTCCAGGCCTGTGTAGAAAAGGTATCCTCCTATCCAACTATACTGAGCACTCTTTTGAATAATCTTCCTTCTTTCTCGAGGAGATAGATGTGGAGGTACCTTTCCTGCAACCAAATAATTAGCAATATCTGCATACCAAGGTGAGTGATAAGATATAAAAAACAAATGTTCATCAAGAAAGGAATCATCTATAGGTGAATTATCATCATTTATATGTAATCTTGAGAGAAAATCAGCAACCACATTTTCTTTTCTTGGTTTATCCACTATAGTGATGTCAAATTCTTGTAGTAGTAACAACCATCTTGTTACTCGGGCATTAGTAATAGGTTTATTCATTAGATATTTAATGGTTGTATGATCAGTATGAATAAAAGTAGGATACCCAGTGACATAATGCCTGAATTTATTGATTTCATAAACTACTGCCAAGAATTCTCTTTCAGTAACTGTGTAATTTAACTCAGCAGGAGCCATGTTCTTGTTGATATAGTAGATAGTGTAGGGTTCTTTGTCCTCCTGTTTCCCTAGTACTGTACCAATTGCAGTGTCTGAGGCATCTGAAGAAATGTGAAAATGAAGAGCCCAATTGGGTCCTCTCAATATGGGAGCTATGGACAATTTATGTTTCAGATCTGCAAAAGACAATTCATAGTTATCAGTCCAACGAAAGTCAAGATATTTTGTTAATAGGAAAAAAAATGGGGAGGAAATTTTAGAATTTTTTTTAATGAATCTCCTATAATACCCGGCGTGCCCTAAAAAATTTCTTACCTCTTTCTAAGTTGATGGAGTTGGAATGTCCAAAATTACCTGGATTTTGGCTGGATCTACCTGAATCCCTACATAAGAAATGAAGTGTCCCAGCACTACCCCTTTTCTGATCATCATATGGCACTTTTATATACTTAAAGAAAGATGAGACTCTATACATATTTTGAGCACTTTTTCTAGATTAGACAAAGCTTCTTCGAAATCAGTACTATAAGGTGTAAAGTCATCCATGAATATTTCCATACAGTCATTCACCATATCAGAGAAAATACCAATCACAACTCTCTGGAAAGTGGCTGGTGCATTGCACAAGCCAAATGGGAGAACCTTGTAGGAAAATGTACCCCAAGAGATGGTAAAGGTGGTCTTATATTGGTCTCATGGGGCAATGTTTATCTAGTTATAGCCACTGAATCCATCTACGAAAGAGAAAAACATTTTCTCAGCTAGGCTGTCTAAAACCTGATCAATAAATGGCAGAGGGAAATGATCCTTATGCGTGGCCTTATTCAGGGATCTATAGTCCACACACACTCTCAAATTACCATTATTTTTAGGAAAAATAACCAATGGTGATACCCACTCGCTGTCTGATATAGGATAGATGAATCTGACATTAAGAAGTTTATGAAGTTCTTCCTTAACAATTTCTTTAAGGTTTGGGTTCATCCTCCTTTATGGTTGGCAAATGGGTCGACATTCTTCCTTGATGTATATATGGTGGGTGAATAATTCAGAGGGAATGCCTTTCATATCCATGTAATCCCAGGAAAATGCTTCTTTATGTTCAATAAGTAATTTCATCAATCGACGAGTTTCAACAGTGGATAGGTCGGGATTGATGTTCAAGGTTTACCCAGGTTCGATTTCTATAGTGATGCTCTTAGAACTGACTCTAGGAAATAATTCAGTTGTTGTTGTTTTGTCATATGTTGTTAGTTTGTTGTTACAGTGTATGTTGTTACAACATCCGCTATTACAGTGTCCGCTGTTACAGCGTTCACTGTTACAACGATTGTTGTTACAGTTGAATCATTTTGATTGTCAGTGGTTTCCGAGAACATTTTCGAGTTCATTTCTTCTTGGGCAATAGGGTCAAAGAATCTAATCAATCGGTGGTGCATGTTCTATGTAACAATAGAGGGGTCAGAAATAAAGAAATTGATTAACTCATCCTATGTATCGTCTTTTAAACTCAGGGCTTTTCCTATGGTTAGCACAGGCAGAGCACTTTCATCCTCAGTGTCCATCCATAAAGAATTTTCAGGTTCTGTACTGGGTGTAGCATGAGGATACAGGGTAAGTGTTTTTGTGTCATAACCATCAGATATGGTCATGGAACCAGATCTACAACTAATGAAAGAATTAGAAATAGCTAACCATGGTCTTCCCAGAATTAGAGGGTGGCCCCCCCAGATGGGTTTTGGGTTGCAAAATGACAAAATCAATAGGATACTCCCATGAATCAACTAAAATGACTAAATCATTGATTACTCCTTCTGCTCTAATGGTAGAACGATTAGCTAATTCTAGAATAGTAGGAGTTGGTCAGATTTGTGTTATGAGTTGCAGCAATTGCGTAGTTTCTATTTCCATGATGTTGATTGACGCTCCTAAGTCAACTAGTACATGGGGAATAGATGTGTGTCCAATTTTGACAGTGAATGTAGGGTTTCCTGGGTCGCCATATTTGATAGGTGGGGTTTTTCCTAACATCAACTTAGACAAATCCCCCACTACATGAACTTTGAGGGGGTCCTTAGGTTTTCGTCCAGGTTTCTTGATACAAAGATCTCTCATAGTATTGACATAAATAGGGACATCTCTTATCGCTTGCAATAGTGGAATATTAACGTGCAGATTTTTCAATTCTCCTAAGAGATTGAAAGATGGTAATTCCACAGGCTTGGTAATTTTCAGTCTTTCAGGGAATGCTGGGTCTGTTGATTCTATAATGGGTTGGTGAATTTCTTTTGTATCAGGAGATGGTCTTTCCCATGATTCTTTATCTGATTTTGAATATGGAGCATCTTCAATTATTGGTTCGACTATTCTCCCTGATCTTAATTTTATTTCATCACAAGGCATAGGAGTAATAGACAAGGCTGGCACATTGTGTATATCTATGTTCTGAATGGCCTTATTATTTGGGTTTGGGTTAGGTTGCACAAGCATCTGAGGTCATAAGGGAGGATCGTTTGGTGGGACATTGGGAGGAAACTGTAGTTGTTGCTACTGGTACTGGGGTTGGAACTGTTGTTGATAGGAGTTCAGTTGGTGATGGTTTTGATAATTGAGTTGTTGTTGAGGGCCTCTCCAATATGGGTTCCATTTCCCCTGGTGATTCCGTTGTTGGGGCGTAGGTAACCATGCATTGGGATCCTGATAAGAGGATGGCATCTGATTTGGAGGGGGGGCATTCGTCTGGCCATAAGGTAGTTGATTGTTCCAATAATTAAATGTTGCATGAGAGAATTGAGAGTTCATACCTTGACCTCTTGGTTGCCATTGTCTTCTTTGTGTTACTATATAGACAGCCTCTTCTTCCTCATTAGTTGTGTTCATTGATTCTTTTACACCTGGTAGAGAGGGACATTCGTCAGTAGCATGGTCTAATTCACAAATAAGACATACTTGGACAATGTTCAGTGGGCACTCCCTTGGTGGATGTTTCTTTCTACATTTAGGACAGAAAATGCACAATGCTTTCTCTGATTCTGCTTGTTTCTGTTTGACCTGCAAAGTGTCCATTTGTGAAGAAAAAGAGTTAATCATCTCTGTTTTGAAATTTTCTAACAGATTACCTATTTTTGCTCTTGTTTCTCCTCCATTGGCTGATTTCTGTACCCTTAAAAAAGTGGTATCCTTGGTAGTTGACTTACTCCTTGTAGCTCCTTGAGAACATCTTTTACAAAAATCTACAATGTCCTCATAGGATTCCTTAGATATATCTCCCTTGCCAAGCATATTCAACATATCTAAATGATATTCTCTAACTCCTTTTAGCAAAATGGTTTTCAGAATGTCCTTACTTACATTTGGATGTCCAGACCTTTGTAGATTATATTGGAGTCGCTCCACAAAATATTCAAGGGTCTCATCCTCCTTCTATGACATCTTGAATAGTTCCTCTCTTCGTTCCCTTGTTTGACATTAGTCTTGGTATTTGTTCAGGAAAAGCTGCCTCATTTGTACCCATGTTGAAACATTTTCTCCTCCAAGGTTCATGAACCATCTTAAATAATTACCTTTGAATGTAGGTGGAAACAGTTTAAGCTTCTGCGCAGTGGTAGTGTAGTCATATCTTCTACACAAAATGTCAAATTCAAACAAAAACTCATCCAGATCTTTAGTAGATAATCCATGAAAAATTGGGAGAGTTGAGAGAGGTATGTTTTTCATAGGAGCCATCCCTCATGTGGGAACATCAAAAATAGGAAAGACCAGGGTAGAGATAGTATTTTCATTATTTAACCGATCTTCGTTGTTTTGTGGATTTTCTTGGTGTAATTCTTCTTCATTATCCCCTATATTTTCCATATGTGCTATTTCTCTCCACTCTACTCAGAAAGCATCCCACTCTTATTTAGTGACTATCCAACCATTGATCTGATAAACCGTTTCTTCTGGATTCTCCCTGTTCCAAGTTGCACTTCCTTGATCTTCAATGTTCTCTAGTGTTGCTTGTTGAATTGTTAGTGACAAATATTTAGCCCCGTTTCTATCTCTTCATGAAAACAATGTTTCAAGAAGGGGTATTTTTGCTGACTGTAGATTATGTCTTCTTGGAGAAATCTCAGGGCGAAACATAGATCCTGAAGAATAATCTGCTCTAGCTATAATCTCATCAATAAAGGTTTGCCTTCCTAGTATGTTAGGATTTCTTCCTCCACGTCCTTTGGTACCTGTAGGGTTAGTATTTTGGGGGATTCATTCTCGCGTTTCTTGAATCATGTAGACTATTCATTCTAAGAAAGAAAACTAACGTGCTTACAAGAATCTATAATTATCATCCACAACAACGACACCAAAATGTTGGGCACTTTAATTGTCTGATTGAATAGAAAATCAAAGTGTTCAATATAAATTGTCAGCCCAGGGAAGTCTGTTATTTCAAGATAATTGTGCATAGTCTATGCTAGATTATAAAAGCAACTCTAATCTAATTGTAGTAAGGAAGTTTAAAAATGAACAAAAAATATCACTAACACAGTTGTGCTCATACAACTGGAGTTTTACAGATTTGAAATCATAATTGCAATCTAAACTGATGAATGTATAAGAACCCTGGATTGCCTACTCTAATCTAACTTTCTAATTTACTTTTGCAGGAAGAAGTTTTATACTATTTGCAGAAAGGAAATATACTTATTGCAATAAAGTACTTCACACTTTTATTTCTTTTACTTGGAAACAAGATTTTAACCTAATGCAGTAAAAGGGAAAGCAGTTCTCCAGCAGTGTTCAACAATCGAATTCTAATTCTCATGAGACAAATTTATGCACATATAACAAGAAGGAACTAAACTGTAACAACAATTATATTCTATAAATGTTTAACAGATAAATCAATTGTAAGAACAACTAATCTAGAATTCAAAACATAGGGGAATCGGTGAGGAAGGTGGGCCCTTTCCTTCTCATTGAATCCACTCAAAGGAATAGGTTATAGTCTGCTAAAGGAATTCAATCCACTCTATCATTCAATTTTCAAAATGTTCTTGTACAATAACCTTTACTTCGCTTTCTCTCCGTCAAAGAAGAACTACCCCTGATTACAAAAGCTCTGCTATTTATAGTCAGATTCATTCAGCTGAAACATAATCAGAATAGCCTTGAGAATTCCCCCCCGATTCTCAAGCTATTCGTAGTAGATCATTAATACAATATCTTCATCAACATCGTAAGATAGTAGGTGTAACCAGGAGGTGTTGCAACAGTCGTGTAACATAAGGAATGGTGGCATTTGATGTAACAGTTGTATAACAACTTCCTGGACTAGTGGGCACCTGTTGCATCTGTCATGTAACAGCTTCCAGGATTGGTGGCATCCGTTGTAGCAGTCACGTAACAGCTTCCAAGATTGATGAGCTTCTGTTGCAGTAGTCATGTAACAACTTCCAAGATTGGCTCATAGCTATAACAACAGTGAGTTTCTCGAAGTGGGTTGTTCTAAGCATTTTGATCATTAGTTAAATCATTTCATGGGTAAAATATGTGAATGTTATCAATCAAACATGCTAAGTAAATGAAAATATAAAATAAAGATGAATAGTTCATACCTTGGGAAAAAGGGTCTTAGCACGCATTATAATATTCATTAGCTTAGAAATGAGAAGGTTGAATGGCCAAAAGATGTGGTGAAAAAGGGACATTTCTGGGTCCTAACAATTTGCAGAAGGGGCCGACGGTGATGACTGGGTGTAGAAGAATGGGTGGCACTCCTGCTTTGTTTGCATAAATCTAGCATTTGTCACATTGCTTGACAATGTGGATGTAGTCATAAAACAATGTGGGCCAAAAGTATCCTGCTCGAATGATTTTTGGGCGGTGGACATACCTGAGAGGTGGCCACTGCAAGCGTTTCTATGGCAATCGTTCAAGACCCTATCTGCTTCGTTGATGGTCAAACATCGACGAAGTATGGTGTTGACCCCACATCGATACAAAATTTCTCTGATAAGGAGGTACCGAGGGGCCTGATGGCGAATGTGCCAATGATCATCTTGAGAGAGATGAGACCCAAACGTTTTTGTTTGAAGGTAGACGAGAAGGTTGCCATACCAAGGGTCATTCGAGGGGATGTAGAAGAGGTATTCATTAGGGAAATCCATATTGACGAGTGATCCTGTAGTGTCTGAGGGAAATTCCATGATGAGTTCGGTGAGAAAAAGTGCTTTCTTGATTTTGGGAGTTGAAAAATCTAGGTCATATTCCTAAAGGATGACGATCCATCGAGAAAATTTTCCATTAATTTTCCGTCGACTAAGCAAGTACTACATGGGGTTGGAATCTTCCATGACTTTAGTAGTGTGAAGCAACATATAATGACGTAGTTTTTGGACTGCGAGGGTGAGTTTCTCTTCATGATTGTATTTCATGGGTGGCCCTGAAAGATTTTTACCGATGTAGTAAATAACATGATCGTGGCCATCATCCACTAATTGGACAAGAAATCCTACTACTGAAATGGTTGAGGCTGACAAGTAGAGGATATAATCGCGATCATAGTTGGGAGAACTAATAAAAGGGGCATTGGATATTGTTTCTTTTAAATCGTAAAAAGAGGATTGGGCATGTTCATCCCATCTAAATGGGATATCGTGACGCAATAAGCAAAGGAAACCATGCACACAAGTGGCGTAGTATAGGACAAAGCATCGTAAAAAGTTTGCTTTGCCTTGTAGGCTCTGCAGTTGGCACAAATTCCTAGGTGGTGGAATTTATGTGATATCTTGGACCTTGAGGGGGTCGATGGTGATGTCGTGTTGGGAGACTATGAACCCAAGGAGTCTTTCGTCGGTGATGAAAAATATGCACTTGAGGGGGTTCAAGCAGATATTGTACTAGTGACATCATTGAAAAATGACTTGTAAGTCATCTAGATGTCGAGTTCATTTCTTGGATCAAGCAATGAGGTCATCCAAGTAAGCAAGGATGATGCGAGAAATATCATGGAAAAAATAATTCATGGCCCATTGGAACGTAGTAGCTACGTTCTTGAGTCCAAAAGGCATGACCTAATAAGAAAAAGTACCCCATGGGGTGGTAAATGTAGTTTTTTACTGATCTGCTGGATGGATTTGTTTTTGACTATATCCAAAGAACCCATCCATGAAGGACAAGGCCTCGTGGCCTGCATAGTCATCGATAATTTGGTCAATGAAAGGGGTTGGGAAGTTGTCTTTGGAACAAGCATGATTGAGATCCCGAAAGTCAGTGCAGATGCGAATAGTGCCCTATTTTTTGTTAACGGGGACAAGGTTGGAGACCCATGAGGTATATGCGATGGAGTATATGAACCTGACAATGCATAACTTGTCAATTTCATCTTTGATAGCCACATCTTTGGATGGGTGAAGTAGTCATTGCTTTTGACGGATTGGGGTGACATCTGGCCATGTGTCGATGTGATGTTCGATGATAGAAGGATCAAGGCCAGGCATCTCTTTATATGACCAGGAAAAAATATCTTGGTATTCATGAAAGAGAGATTTGTAAGCTGTGAGTTCCTCAGGGGAACATGCAACGCCAATGGTGATTTCTTCTATGATTCTTGGTTTGATGGAAATGTCGATTTTGATAGTGGGGGAAATGTTGGCCATGTTGCCTTCTTCAAAACAACACATATTTCATTAAATTTGGAAATATTCAGTGGATCTAGAATTTTAGAACTTTATCTAGATTGAGTTTTTTCAAAAAAGGAATTAGAAAATCATTTAATCCATTACTTTGAATGTATATATTCACCATTTTTTTGTTA
>ML828565.1:40784-53054 GCA_009831015.1 Picea engelmannii | reverse complement strand
ACAAGCCAAAATATCATTGTGGATTTGAACCTGGGTGAGGAGAGTGAGAGACCTACCTCCCAACCATTCAGGTTAGGTATTAGAGTGTTAATATGTAGGAATGTAAGTGTCAATGAGTTAGTGGTAAGTGTATTAAAGGTTAGGGGTTAGTGTTTGCACCCAATTCATCACTAGGTGAGCAAATAAAAGGTGCTTACATGCTCAATTGGGCTCTGCTAGGCATGACAGCTGTAAAAGGAAAGGTTAGAAAGATAAACTACAAAGTTATAAACAAGGATTAAACTAGAACACACTAAAACTAAGAGCATATAAAAAAAATGAAAAATAAATACAAATGGACCAATATCACCAATGTATAAGCTGATCTATTGATGAAATCCAAAGGCAAAAAGAAGAAAGGGGACTTGGGTCCCTTCTTTCTCCAATGGAAGGCTCTTGAGGCCCTCACAAGCTTTCTCTCCTTACAATGAAAAGATGAAAATGTGGGTGAAAGAACTCCAAGCTTATCCACTCAAGTGAGAGGTGGACAACCCTATGAAATGGTGTTGATTATGTTTATTGCCAAAGAATGAGTCCTTAGCAATCTTAGCAGCATAATAATACATAGAATTCCTTGAGAAAGTGATGGTTATTCATGGCTTTTTATAGCCTAACATTGGGTGATAATGTGACCTCTTTGGAGTGTGAAAAGGGGCTCTTTAGGGATCAATTAGGTCTTTGACCAGCCCACCATGCGGATTGAGCTCGGATTTGGTGTCAAATCGACTTGGGAGCTGATCCATTAGTGGTTGGGAGGCCGACCAATTTCAATAAATGCACCGTTTAGCAGGTGCGCGGGTTTTTTGCCCAATAGCTGCGCATCGTGCACGCATTGTACGTTGTTGTTACGCGCATATGCGCACGCACCCAGATTTTGTAAAGCACCCTTCAATTTTTGGTCACTTGGTATAGTTTTTGACCCTTTTGCAATGCTGTGGAATTAATCCTGTGCCATGAATGACTTCAGTCCTGTTTTGACGATGCGGAGTTCTTGTCACCATGTGCAGACGAAATTTCAGTGATAACAGATGCCCCCTGATGGATGAGGTTAGGAGCATACGTATAACCGAAATCCATCAATGTTTCTTTTACTGAGAATGGTGTTGTAAGGGAGAGCAAGAGTGGAACCGTGTAGAGAAATCCTTTGGAGAAGAAAGGAACCGGTAGAACCTGACATTCCATAGGGTGCGTAATAATATATAAGTGTGTACAAACGAGGCGGGCATGCCCCATGCTCGTGTAATGTAACTCTGAAAAAGATGACTGAAGCATTGGTGTAGATAATTGCAGCGCCCTCGGGGGCGGTAATGATAATGGAAGAAGACAATTCTGAAAAGGAACATACTCTGAACAATAGGTAATGATCGTGGTAATAAGCAGCGATGATGATGCAAGCATTGAGGTCCCTACCAAGTTCAGAGGTCTTCAACAACTGATAATAAAAACTGCAATAGTCGCAAATTAAGACCCACCGCAACATGAGAAAGTGTTGGCGTTGAATGTTATGGGGGTCAACGACATCAGGGAGCAATGGTGTTTCCCCCTGTGCCGTCTGAGATATCTCATTGAATGGAAAATGAGAATCAAGATACTGTCGCCCTTATGGAAAATTGTGCTAATGTCGACAAAAGGGGGACGTGACTCCCAGAAGCAAAGGGCTTCACAGAATCTACGGTGGTGAGGAAGTGGCAGAGGTACATGGACGAAGTCAAGAAGTGGGAAGACTCAAGACTTCCCTTGGCTGGAGAATGTATGAGACAAATAGTGGCCGCAACCGTGTGACAAGGTCGAGTGTCAGGGAGACGCCAAGACCGAGGATAAGTTGTGCCAGAGGCGGGACAAGGTGAACAAATTCAGAGGGTATAGGTAAGTGATCTGGGTAGTACTCTGAAGATATAGACGATGTCGGTGAGGGTAAATGAGAAAGTAATTCTCCAACCAAGGGTGACATGGGTTGCGTGTGGCCAAAAGGAAAGCAGGTCGCCAACGGTGACGACAAAAGTAAATAATGAAAAATAAAGGCATTTGTACAATAAATAATGAATAAATGTGGGAAAGATGTACAAATACAGAAACGGGTGCCCCAATGTGAAATGAGTGCCCCAGGGAGGGCAGAAATTTCTTGGAAAACTGATGAAGGGTGGGGGCTCCATTGACGAGTTTCTATATGAGTAGGTGAAACGAAGATAGGTTCGTAGATGGGAAAACTGATGGTGGTTGAAATGGCAGGTTCATGATCCTGTGGAGGTGCAGGTAAAAAAGAACATAACCATAAAGCGATGATCTGGGAGTCCATATGGGAAGCTAGCAAAATGAGGGGAAGAAGTATGTGGTTGATCTGCAATCATGATAAAAGACTATCGAGACTCCCATCCCTAAAGGGTAATGAAGAACAGCATGAGTGTCAAAAGTGACAAAAGGTGCTATGAATGGGACAACTCATGTGGGTGAGAATACTACCAGGTTACAGTACTGCAGATGCAACTGGAGGTGTGAGTACTGCAGAGCCGGGAATGGGTATCCTAAAGGCCAATATCAGAGGGTGTGAGTGGAAATGTAAATGCAATACAACGGGAGAGACTACATGCCAGTGCTGAGTATATACCTGAAGGAATGATGTGGAGAGATGAGGATCAAGTACCTGCACATAGAACAACCAAATACCCAAAGTGAATAATATCTGAAGAGAATCAAAGATATGAGCATGTATTAGATAAATGTGACAATGCACGTGCGTACCTGACCATGGTATGAAAAAAGGGCACCCCGGGGGCTCATGATGAAAAGTGGCCCAGGGATAGCTGTGATGTAGGTGGCAGGATTTTGATCACGTGGCTGAAGACAGCTCGAAAAACGGACGCCGTGGGCTCCCGAAATGTTGAGTGGAAGTTTGGCAAAAGGCCTATATATAGTTGTAGGGCCCACATTGCCACCTCATTTGTACCTGCTGCTACAGTGACTGGACGAGCAAATTCAAAGGAGATTGGGTGATTCTAGGAGAACGAGGTACCTGATCGATGGTGTGCGAGTTTCAGGTTAGTGGTCTGATCATTCTGCATAGAAATAGGTTTCCAATTTTTGGGCAGGGTAGGTACGGGGGGTCGTACGAGGGTTTTTAGGGGATTTTTACTAGAGTGTGGGCCCACATGTGCGGGCGATTCAGTGGAAGGTGCGCATATGTATGAAACAGGCGCGCATACGTGTGTGCCTGTAGAGTGAACATGTGCACATGTGTGCACGCCTGTGGGTGGTAAAACCGCGCCTTTGAGCAAGGTTTCAGGGTAAAAAATGAACCTTTTTGATGTATTGGATGGTTTCATAAGCTAATATAGGACTCTGGGTTGTGTGCAGGTGGCTAGCAGTGACCATGGATGTGCGGTGGCGTGAGCAAGACTGGTCACAGTTATGAGATGCTGTGGCCAATGCCAGGCCTGTAGTTCGAGCGGCTTTAGCAACCAGTGGGTTGCTAAAGTTTTTTGAGTGCCCGCTGATACGGGCACAGGAGTACCTACTTCAGTTCTTGCTCCAGATGTGGAGCCCAGATCAGCACTGCTTCCTTGTGCGAGGAGAGAAGATCCCCTTCACTGCGGTGGAGGATATATACTTCTTGACTAGGCTCCCCTTCCGGGGAACACCATTGCCGGCAGAGCCTGTGCTGCCGAGGGATACTCATTTGGCTGATGTCGCCTGGCGATATTGTTCAGGTGAGAACTTCATGGCTGGGAGTGTGGTGAGTATCAATGGTTTGGATGCCCTATTGCATCGTTGCATAGCAGTGATGATTGTTCGGGTGTATGGGTCACAAGCGACCCACTGGATCAGTGGTGGTGAGCTGCTGGTGATGGAGAGGGTGGTGGTGGGCCGTGAGTGGTTCGCCTGGGGTTTGACCCTTCACGCGCGGATGATCGCACAGCTGGACCGATGTCGGTCGACAGGTACCGAGGAGTTTACGTTTGGCTCCATCTTGGTGGCCTATTTCTTGGAGAGGGTGCCGATGCTGCGCCCGAGGGTGCTATTAGAGGCACCAAGGGCACGAGAGCCATGCTTGAGGCGGTGGTCATCAGTTTTGGTTTGCCACGGTCGTGGCGAAGGTGGGCACTATTTTATGGTGCAGGCGGCACAGATATGGCAACAGATGTCGCAGGTCATACTGCAGTACCCCTATGCTGGGGTGGACTTCCGGGGGGACCCGGACATGATATTGCCTCCTGGGGAGGTTTTTGATCACCGAGGTATGTTGAGTACTTGTATATGTTTTTGATTGATGTTAGCCGATTTTTGTACCAATATGTGGTACGGGCCTGAGGGCCAATGTATTTTTTTTGTATGTAAACATTTGGATGGCCTGAGGGGCCCACACACACACACACACACACACACACACACACATATATATATATGAGTATACATGTTTTTGATATCCAAATGTGGTTTACATGTGTTTTTTGTGTTGGTGTTGATGATGTTGATTCTATCTATATGCTGTGACAGGACGTGTGAGATGTTTATGTATGTGTAGCTTGATGTGATATATGCCAATCTAGCACCATGTTAGCTATTTCATTTATTGTTTGATTCAATTCTCTTGGAATATGTGTAAATGTAATGGAATCAAAATGTCGAGATAATAATCTAACCTGCAGGTATTTGCGAAAGAGGCACGGATCGCGTACATGGTACACATTGTTGAGCTGAAGAACGATGAGTTGGGAGTCGAGGAAAACACTAAGGTGACGAATATGATGATGCTGGGCGTCAGTCAGGAGGCCAATGACAACAGTGTATTTGGCTTGGTTATTGGTTGCTGGTCCTAAACAGATGTCGTTGGAATGTAGTATTTCATGTGAAGGGGTGTAGAGATCCCAAGCAGCCGGAGCGAGATTTTGTGTCCAACGGCTGGCGCCGTCGGCGTAACCAATGTGGTAAGCTGGTGGAGGAGGCATCTGTCAACAACGCAAAGGATAGTTTAGATGAGGGAGAAAAAAGATTAAAAAATGCTAGAAAAGAAAAATAACCTAAAGTAGCCTGACTACGCTTAAGCATAAAATTTCTTGAGGTATAACCCATTGATGGGTTCTTTGAGCGAGAGGCCTTCGATGGAGGTCGGGATGTATGCGCCTTTGGTGAGGCAATGTTGGATGATGTAAGGGCCATGCCAAAGTGATTCGAATTTGCCGTGGCCAAAGGTATCATGAGCGATATCATAGGCCAGGACAAGGTCACCTTCGCAAAATGATCGAAGGTTGACATGGCGATCGAAGGTAGCCTTGGATCATTTTTTAGTTGCCTCATTGTTCTGTAATGAGGATCAACGGTCTTCATCCAGAGACTCCAAGTTCAGCAAGCGCTGCTCCATGGGAGCAGTGTCAGGTAAAAGCTCAATTGCGATGCGAAGGGTGGGAATTTCGCACTCGATGGGAAGATTTGCCTCGACCCCATGGACTAAGTGAAATGGCGTAAAACCCGTAGCGATCTTTACTGCCGTTCGATAAGCCCATAGCACGGAAAATAACATATGATGCCAATTGGTTTTATGTTTATTAACCGTGCATTGTAACATGGTCTTGAGGACTTTGTTGACTGCCTCGACCTGTCCGTTTGACTGAGGGTAGTATGGGGAGGCGAACTCGTGAGAGAAGCCTAGCCGAGATGAGAGTTCCATGAAAATATCATTCTCAAAATGTTTCCCATGATCGGAAATGAGTTGGAGTGGTACTCTGAACCAGGATATGACGTGGTTAAAGAAAAAACGCGCTGCTGTGTCAGCGGTGTTGTTGAAGGTGGGCATAGCTTCAGCCCATTTGGTGAAGTAATCGACAACGACAACAATGTATTTGTGACCATTGCTGGAGGGGGGATTACAAGTCATAAAGTCAATGCCCCATTTACAAAAGGGGCCTGCGGTGATGACCGGGTGAAGAAGAGCGGGGGGAGCGCGGGCTTTGTTGGCATAGAGCTGACATTGCGCACATCGTTTCATGGCATGAATGCAATCATGAAATAGGGTAGGCCAAAAGTAACTGGACCGGATAATATTTTGAGCTGTGGCGATGCCCGAAAGATGGTCCCCATAGGCGCCGTTGTGGCAGTCGTTTAAGACTCTATCGGCCTCGTCAATAGTCAGGCAACGACGAAGAATGGTGTCGACGCCCCGCCGATATAGAATGTCGTCGATGAGGAGATAGCGGGGTGCTTGATGGCGAATGCGCCGACGATCATCTCGTGATAGGTGATTTTCGAACTTTTGAGTTCATAGGTAGACAAGAAGGTCGCCATACCAAGGGTCATCTGAAGCGATGTAAAAGAGATGTTCGTCAGGAAAGTCAGTATTGACGGGGGCACTAAGTGTGTCAGAGGGAAGGGCCGTGACAAGTTCAGCGAGAACGAGGGCCTTCTTACTCTTAGGAGTTGAGAAATCGAGGTCGTACTCTTGAAGGATAACGATCCAGCGAGCGAATTTGCCGTTAACTTGGCGACGGCTGAGCAAATATTGCATAGGGTTGGAATCTGCGACAACCTTGGTGGTACGAAGCAGAATGTAATGGCGCAGTTTCTGAACTGCAAGGACAACTGCCAGAGCAAGTTTCTCTTCATGTTTGTACTTCAGGGGTGGCCCTGAGAGGTTCTTACTGACGTAGTAAATGACATGTTCACGATTGTCATCTCCGAGCTGGACGAGGACGCCGGCTACTGATACAGCTGATGCTGATACGTAGAGAATGTAGTCGCGGTTGTAGTCAGGTGCACTAATCAAAGGTGCATTGGAAAGCGCTGCTTTAAGGTCGTCAAACGACTGTTGGGCATAGTCGTCCCAATGAAAAGGGATGTCGTGACATAGTAAGCGAAGGAAACCATGTGCGCGTATGGCATAATCAGGAACAAAGCGTCTAAGGAAGTTAGCTTTGCCCTGTAGACTCTGCAGTTGTCGTAAATTTCGAGGAGGTGGAATTTCCATGATGGCTTTGAATTTAAGGGGGTCCACGGTAATACCGCTTTGGGAAACGATGAAACCGAGGAGGCACCCTTCAGTGACACAGAACACACACTTGAGAGGATTCAAGCGGATGTTGTACTGACGACACCGTTGAAAGATGACTTGTAAATCATCGAGGTGTTGGGTGCATTTCTTGGATCGAGCGGTGAGGTCATCCAAGTAGGCGAGGATGATTGCAGCTAGATCATGAAAGATGTATGTCATGGCTCGCTAGAAAGTCGCGCCGACGTTTTTGAGGCCGAAGGGCATGACACGATATGAAAATGTACCCCATGGGGTAATGAATGCGGTTTTATATTGATCGATGGGGTGAATTTGAATTTGGTTATAGACAGAGAATCCGTCCATAAAGGAAAGAGTCTCGTGGCCAACACAGTCATCGATAATTTTATCGATAAAGGGCATTGGAAAATTGTCTTTTGGACATGCGTTGTTGAGATCGCGAAAGTCAGTGCAAACGCGAATAGAGCCATGTTTTTTGTCGACGGGTACAGGATTGGAAACCCATGACGTATAAGCAATGGGGTAAATAAATCTGGCTGTACATAACTTATCAATTTTGGTTTTGATAGCCGCGGCCTTGGATGGGTGTAGCGGTTGCTGTTTCTGGAAAATGGGTGTGATGTTGGGCCAGGTGTCGATGCGATGTTTGACAATAGACGGGTCGAGGCCAGGCATCTCCGTGTATGACCAGGCGAAGATATCCCTAAATTCCTGGAAGAGGGCTTTATATGCGGCAATTTCCTGGGGAGTGCAAGCAGCTCCAATGATGATTTCTTCGATGATGCCCGGTTTAATGGAAATGTCGATGTTGATGGTGGGGGAAATGTTAGCCAGATTACCTTCTTCAAAAGCATCGGGTGCGGGAATAGGATTGTTGAACTAGTCGATAGTCCCTGATGGGATAAAATCTTTGGTTTCGACTGCATAAATGGGGTTATGGCTAGGAGGTATGAGGGCTTCCTGTGGAAGGAAGAGAGCACGATGATGTAGTGCGTCCCAGGGAGAGTCCAGACGTTGTAGCTCTTCTAGTATTTCTTCGTTGTATTGGAAACGACGAGAATATAATGGATCATGAGGAGTGAGCTCAATGATAATGTGGTTGCCCCCTACTGAAGAAACAGAGGGGGTAATGATGGGAGGGGGTGAGGGTTCACTCGACATAAACCATATATTGAGGTACTGAGGGGTACCCGTAGTGGTGGGGTGAGGAGTCTCCATAGGGGGATGGGCAGGAGAGTTGGGTGGGTTATGGGGTATATCCTTAGATACGTCATCGAATAACCATGGAGGTGTTGGGAGTGCTTCGGGTTCGGGAGAAATGACGTGAAGATCCGCCAGTGGTGAAGTAAGGTCAAGTACTGCCTCTGCGGGATGGTGCAGCAGGGCCAAGTGATGTTGCCTATATTCTATGATCATAGGACATTGGTATGTAAAATGAGCCAATGAATCAAAAAGAGAGCAAGGGTATCGCATGCGTTCATTGACTGAAGTGGTGACATAGCGAATGTCCGTGATATTTGTTGTGGAGGACGTGGTAGGGCGTGGATTGTTCTGAAAGTCCTGGCATATGATAGCCAATGCCTGTCGAAAACGTGGCAGTGATGGACAATGATGGGTGTAGTGGCCATACTCAGAACAGATGGCACACGTGAATTCGGTCCTCAGCCCTTTAATACTGGAAGGTTGAGTGGTAGCAGTAGTAATGGGTGATGTGGGGGTTGGATTGGTGGGAATCAGATTCCGTAATTCTGGTAGTGATGGGTAGTTGTTGGTTTGGTGGCCCTCTTTGTCACACAAGGCGCAAGGTGGTGGGATGCGCGGAGGAAGTGGAGCTGTGGGATCCTTCTTCTGTTGCCTACCCCCGGCTGTAGTAGGGGGGGTAGGGAGTATGGGGGTAGTGGAGGTAGTGGGAGTGAGGACAGGAATCGTCATGGGGAGTCCTTCCTTTGGGTGAGGGACCATCTCAGGTGGATGTAAGTACCACACTGGGATTGCTAACACCATAGTGGGTAGTGTGAGCGTTGTGGCTACCTGGAAAGATTCTATACCTGGTGGAGGGTAAAAGAAGGGAATTTGAGTGAGGGGTTGGGGAACTGTCTCCCAAATGGGACTAGGCCCTTGAGGGGGTGTGGATTCATGGACCATAGGGGTCGACGAGTGCGCAGGAGGCTCCTGTGGGAGTGGTGCTACAACTGTTGAGATGTCAGGAATGACTGAAGCCTCCTGAGGGGGATGAGCATCCTCTGTGTGAGTTGTATTAGAGGATATGACGCATACTTGATTAGGGGGAAGGAGTGGTGGTGCTCCATGGCACGTCCCTAACAAGGATGGATCTTTGAAAATACCAGGACCCATCTCGATGAGTGGATATACGTCTTTGTTAGTGTGAATGAGAGGAAGATTGTTATCAAGATTGGCAGATGGGTTAGGCTTGTAATGCGAGACTTGGTCAATGGTCACAATCTTTCCGTTGTGGGGGAACATGATTGTCCTAAAGACTGATGATGCTACTGCCTTCATAGCATACATGTAGCTACGTCCAAACAAGATATTGTAATCGAGTTGAGCGTCAATAACTTCAATGTCAATGAGAATCGTTTTGCCCCTGAGTTCCACGGGGACATTTTGGAAGAGCCCTTCAGGAGATGATGGTCGTCCGTCATAAGCTCGTAATGTGATGGCGGAAGGTATGAGTTCCGGGGAACCAAGTTTCTGCCATACTATTTTGGACATGATGCATGTAGATGCCCCTTCATCGATGATACACCAATGGATGGTGATGTTCTGTATTTTTACTGGTATTTGAATAGCAGCTGTGGAGGGAAGACGCGGTTTGCAGCTATCAAGGTCAAAGGTGATGAGTCGAGTATCGGCAGGGTCAACTACCCCCAAGGCAGAAAGTAGTGATTTCCGCTGAGTGGGACAAGTCTGGAGTACTTCCAAAACTGACATGGCAGCCGGGGATTGTGCTAAGTCATCTACCAAGTTGTAGTTATGTGCTTCCCTAGCCTGTGGATTGTGAACATTCCTGCGCAAGGGGATGCGAGGGATGCGTAATGGTAGTTCGGCGGAAGGGCGAGGGATCACCAACGGAGGTCCCGTTGGTGTAGGGTTTGTCTCTGGAGAGATAGGAGTAGACTCAACTATTGTAGGATACTGACGATTGCGTGTTTGCAAAAGAATTTCTTCCTCACTGGTGAGGAGAATGGTACGCTCTATTGGATTGTTAGGGTTGTGGTACTGTCTCGCCTGTGGTGGGGGACGCTGTGCATCCTGTTGGGTGTTTATGACACCTTGATGTGGGATAGGATTTTGCAGTACGGAGGGAGGGGGTTGTTGTGCGTATTGTTGTTGTGCCTGCTGCGGCGCAGGTTGCGCTGGGGAGGGGGGAAGGCTCCCAGAGTCTTTCAACCTCTTGAAATCAACAATCTAGGGGAAATGGTGAGTGTAATGACCGTACACGCCACAAAGAGCACAAGGGTGGATGGTTTTAATATTATTCCTCCCTTGGCGTTTGTTGTTATTGCCCCCCTGGGGGTTTTGGTTCCCTTGGTTCTGGTTGCCCCCAGTGGGTGGATGCTGTGGGGGTTGATTCCCGCCTTGACCAGGATTGTTGTTATTCCTATTCCTTCCTTTCTTCTTGGTATTTTTCAAAGGGTGAGTTAGGTTGGCTGTGTTCAACTGTTCAAAATTTTGGTATTGTTGAGCAGCAGAGGGTTGAACAAAGTTTACCCCCGCATGAGGATGTGGGGGAGCCATGGGTTGTGGGGGACCTGGAAAGGGAAAGTATGGATTTTGTGGTGGTACCAATCCATAGGGTATATAGGAATGTGTCGTGCTTTCACTAGTACTATAAGCTGATGTTGAGGGGGTACCACTGTTTGTGGGAAGAGGTGGATGTATGGGAGGTGCTGGTGGTGGTCCACTAATGGGTGGAGGTATAGCAACAGGATATGGCTATTGATAAGGGGGTGGGGGGAAATAAGGGGTGCCCCCATATGTCGGTGGGTATTGAGGTGTTCCATACATCGGTGGTGGTTGGGGTTGTGGACCATGGTGTGTGGTGGCACCTATTAGTCTGTCTACTGAGTGAGACATCCCAGGTTTGTCCTCGCCAAATGGCACAGGTTTTGGAAGATCAGGAAGTACTGTGTACAAGTATCCTGACTGTGTGTAGATGAGGTCATATTGTTGGGCTTTGCTGATGGCTTCCTCTTCAGATTGAGGGAAGGTAGAAGCTACATCCTTGCCAAGGAGAGCGACAAGTGATCTAAGAAACCAATCAAGACATTGTTGCTTGGTAGTTTCTGCTTTACACAAATTACGTCGCCTACGCCACTCGTGAATGTGGTCAGCAATGTGGGTGGCTGCGGACTATTTGAAGTTATACAATAGTTCTAGACCGTTGTCATGGAGGATGGGTAATTGGAAGAAATTTAAGAATGCTTTGGCCAAGGATTCAAAGGTCGTATGGGATCCTGATTTTTCTTCAACATACCATTTGGCTGATGGGCCAGTAAGTGTGCGTTGAAAAAGTTGAAATCTGACGGAATCCTCCATAATGCTATTGGAAGAACACCATAGATGAAAGGTCATGACATGATTGGTGGGGTCATCCCCTGCCTTTCCTTCAAACTTTGGTATGTCTGAAGGAAGTTTGGTTGGCATTGCAGGCCATGTGGGGTCATGCAATATAGGATCATTGGTAAGCTTGGTGAGATCCGGTATGTTGAGAGAGGCCAAGTATGGCATCTGTAGTGGGGTAGGAATGTTAGTTCCAGCCATGGTGTGTTGTGAGCTTGACCCTCGATGGGGACTAGGTGGGTTGGTTCTCCCTCCTTGAGAGGAAGTGGGTCCCCCGCTTCTGAGTAAAGGAGAGCGAGTGACTGTATGCCCTTGGGAAGTGGACCCAAGTAAGGTAGAACCAAGCAAAGCTGTTCCTAAGATAGTGGCACTCACAGGAGTGTGTGAAGGAGGTACCGATGAACGAGTACGACCAGATACTCCCCCTAAAATAGGAGGAAGGTTGAGCAAGCATCAAGAACGACGGGGGTTCTGTGGCTCCCCTATGATGTCAAATGAATTGTGTGGAATGTGTGCAACAAGTGGTGAGAGAAATATAGAACCAAGAGTCTTTGCTGTGACTATTTTTTACACAATATATATATCAAAGTCAAACTGTAATCAGATGTGCATCATACATAAATGAGAAAGAAACATATATGTGGGTAAGA
>ML828565.1:17786-28916 GCA_009831015.1 Picea engelmannii | reverse complement strand
CTTATTTTACACATTAATTAACACTAAAAACAAATATAAAAAAATCAACATTTATGTACAGTATGAGATGAAACATATTACATACCTTAGTATTTGTTTCATACAAGTGTTCGACAAATTATTCATAACCTTTAAGTTCACCATCAACAATGTAGCAGAGATAATATTTTCTCTTGATCCTTCATAAAGTTGTTTATTTGCCTTTTCTAATAGAGGTTCATCATAAATACCAACATTTTCCCCATCCTCATCCGGCTACGAAAATAAATCTTGGATCATTTGATTTGTCCCATCATCTTCCTCCATGGGATCATTAACTTTATTTGTCCCATCATCTTCTTCCATGAGATCCTCATTTTCTTGGTCTCAGCTTGTACAACATCATTTCTACTAATACTTGGTGCAATATTCTATGGAAAGTTAGAGGGCAACTCTAACTTTATAATTACAAACAATCATGCAAAATTAGTGTATACTATAACAAACATTCAAACAATATATATACATATATATAATTTTATATAAAATTGACAAAATAAAAAAATATAATGAATATATAGCTAATTACCATGGGATGATATTCATTCGATCCACCATCAATGTGACCATATTTCCTACAATGTTTTGTAGCTATTGCTATTAAAATTCTTACGGGACGTTTGAGACAACATTTTTTACAAGGGAAATAACATCTACCATCACCCTTTTCACCCACTTTACTTTTTTCCCCACTTCTAACAACATTCTACGATGTTTTTTCTGCACAAAAATACCCTTTCGGAACCGTCATTGTTATAGAAAGATTTTCGCAACATCTTTAAATCATCAAATATTTATAGGCCAATTTTAGGTCACTATCGTCGCAATTGCGATGATAGTAACCTAAAAATATTTTTTTCTCCACCTATTTATTTTAGGTCATTTTCAACAGTAAATTTTACCTAAATTATTATGGTCAACGTTCATCACAAGAGCGACGGACAATCTACAGACATCACTTGTGAGACAAACATTGACCATAATAATTTAGTCAAACTGTAGGCATTGATATTGTGACGAATACGGGGTAGATTTAGAAAAGATGAACTTTTTCTCTTGCATGTTGCGACGAAATAGTACTTTTGTCGCAAGTGGTCGTCGCAAATTTTTCAATATGTAGTAGTGAGGCTCTCTGGACTAATCAAAACATAAGCACCCTGGCTTATAATAACTGGATCACCAGCCTATAAAACATATCATATAAACAAAGGCTCCCTGGCCTCCACATCGTGCACACTTAAGATGTTGCGCGCGGTATCCTGGAATATGCACACTTCCTCATTTTACTGCGCAGTACATGCACGCACTATGCCATGAAATGTGCATACAAAAATGATATCAAAACAACTCACCTGCTTAAGTACATTTGTATTTACATTTCTAATTGGGTTCGACCTTAGGGATATTACAATCCCCTCCCCTTATTTATGCACTTTCCTCAATGCATCATGTACCCATGTACAACTAAATTTCAAAAATCCTCAAAAAGTTGTGGGCATTCTGCCTGCATTGCTTCCTCATGCTCCCAAGTAGTGTCCTCAAGAATGTACCAGGTCCATTGGACCTTTACAAGCCCTACGACTCGATTCTTGAGATGTTTGATTTTCTGGTCCAAAATGCACACCAGATGCACTTGAAAAGCGCCTTCTTGCTCCACCTGAATCACATTCCAATCAATAACATGATTAACATCAGGTATATATTTCTTTAGCAATGATACATGGAATACATTATGAATAGACATAGATGTAGGAAAAGAAATCATATAATCTACTGGACCAATCTTCTATAGGATTTCAAATGACCCACAATAGCGAGCTGCCAATTTGAATAATTTCCCAACTTTAGGGAACTTCTGTTGGCTTTCATTTTCAAGAATACATGGTCACCCACTTTAACTTCCCTGTGAGTTCTGTCCTTATCAACACAACTTTTCTACTTGTCTTGGGAAGCCTTTAAATTTTGTTTTATTTTCAACATTTTCTCTTCCATTTCCCTGAGCAATTTTGGCCCAACCACTGCTCTATCTGCTGGGTTATCCCAACTTACCGGTGTGTTTCACTTTCTACCATAAAGTGCCTCAAATGGGATCTTCTTTAGAGATGCTTGGTACCCATTTTTATAAGCAAACTCTACCAAGTGTAGGTAGTCTTCACATTTTGATGGTTTATCCATCACATACATCCTCAATATATCCTCAATCACATGATTCACCCTCTCTATTTTTCCATCTGTTTCTGGATGATAAGCTGTACTAAAATTCAAATTTGTTCCAAATCCATTAAATAATCCCTTCCAAAATTTTGACATAAATTTTGGATCTTTGTCAAACACAATTGTCTTGGGTATGCCATGTAATCTAGCAATTTCCCTCATATAAACATCAACAATATTCCCTGCCTTGTGAGTGAGCTTAACTGGAATAAAATGGACAACTTTAGTAAGCTTATCCACCACTACCATGATAGAATCATGTTGCTTGTCTTTTCTAGGTAGTTTGGTAATGAAATCCATGGTTACAACTTCTCATTTCCACTCAGTAATGGGTAATGGATGTAGCAAACCAATTGGGTGTCTATGCTCAACCTTTACTTTTTGACATTCCAAACATCTGGCAATAAAATCAGCAACCTCCTTCTTCATACCTGGCTAATAATATTGCTCTTGAAAACTACTATAGTTTTTTGATATCCTGGGTGCCCAACATAAGGCAGATTATGCATTTCTCTCAATATCAGATTTTTCAACTCCTGGGAATTTGGTACATAAATTCTTCCCCTATACATGATAATTTCATCCTTATCTAGCTTGTATTCTTCATTTTTCTACTGCAAATTACCTTGTTGTAGTTTTGCCACTAAATCCTTTTATTGTAAATTTGATTTGGCAGTCTCTATAATTCTATGTTTTAAATTTGATTGATACATGCTAATGGATGTAGCATGAATTTCATGCACTCTCCTGTTGAGTGCATCAACCACTTTGTTCTCTTTCCCCTTGATATACTTTATATCAAAGTCATACTCACTTAGAAATTCTAACCATCTTCTTTGCCTAGCATTTAAAGTTGGCTGATCAAACAAATATTTCAGACCATTATGGTTTGTCCTCTTCTCAAACCTGTTCCCCATGAGGTAGTGTTTCCTTTTCCTCAAGGCATGTAATATGGCTGCCAAATCCAAATCATGAGTGATATAGTTTCTTTCATGCTCCTTCAACTTCCTTGATTATTAACATATAACAAACCCATTTTGACTGAGGACTCCACCAAGTCCCTCTTTACATGCATCTGTGCATACAATGAAGTCTTCATTTGGGTCTTCTATCCTTAATATTGGAACACTTGTTAATAATTGTTTCAAGTGTTGGAAATTCTTTTCGCAATCCAATTCCCACTGAAACTTCACACCCTTTCTTTGCAAGGAAGTGATTGGGTGTGCTATCTTTGAGAATCCTTCAATAAATCTTTTGTAGTAGCCTACAAGACCCATGAATGATATGACCTCTATTACATTCTTTGTCACTACCCATTCTCTAATGCCTTCTATCTTCTCAGGATCCACTACTATCCCATCCTTTGAAATGATATGACCCAAATAGTGAATTTGTTTCTGATAAAATGAGAACTTGCTCAATTTGGCATATAATTGATGATCCCTTAATACTTGCAAAACCATCCTCAAATGGTGTTCATGCTCTTCCTCTAACTTGGAATATATGAGAATGTCATCCAAAAAGACAATGACAAACTTGTCTAAATATTCTCGGAAAACACCATTCATTAAGCACATGAAAACAACTGGTGCATTTGACAACCCAAATGGAACCACTGTGAACTCATAATGACCATACCTTGTCTTGAAAGTGGTTTTGCTGATGTATTCCTCTTTAATCCTTACCTGATGGTATCATGACTTGAGATCTATCTTTGAAAATATCTTTGCATCCTTCAATTGATCAAAGAGATCATCAATCCTTGGCAGAGGATACTTGTTCTTCACAGTCACTTTATTCAATTGTTTGAAATCAATGCACAATCTTAATGTTCCATATTTCTTCTTCACAAACAAGACTGGGGCACCCCAAGGTGACACACTTGGGCGTATATACCCCTTCTTTAGAATCTCTTCAAGTTTCATTTGCAACTCCTTCAACTCTGGTGTACTCATTCTGTAAGGAGTATTTGACACTGGAGCTACTCCAGGCATTAAATTTGTAGAGAAATCAATGTCCCTCCTTGGGGGTAGTCCCGATACCTCCTTGAAAACATCTTCAAAATATTTCAGGACTGCATAATCTTCCAAATTTGGCACCTTATCTCTAGGTGTCTCCTCCATATGAGCTGCAAATATTTGACACCCTTTTCTGTAACATTTCTTCAGCTACAATGCTGAATTCTCTCTAATGGTTACTTCTCTGGGAATTCCTTGTACTTTCCTTAGTTTCCCTTCCTCATCCAAGCAAGTAAATGATTTTTTATGATAGTCTAGGAGAGAATGATGTTGGTCCAAACAATCCATCCCAATTAGACAGTCATAAGAACCTAAAGGCAAGATGTTCAAATCTGCCTTGGTGTTCATTCCATTCATGTCCATAAGACATGACTTAACCATCTGATTAACTTTTCTTCTGGCTCCTATAGCCATCTACACGAACCAATATTTCCCATGCTTCCTTCTTGGAAAATGCAAATTTTCCACCATCTTAGGATCTATATAACTATGACTAGCTCATGAATCAATTAAAATAGCAATGGTTTGGTTGTTGATCATACCTTCCACTTCAATCATATGTGACTGATACTATGATTGCTTATTGTCGAGGGATGCATAGATCCTAGGTACCTTTTTTCCCATGTCCTCCACTGTTTTATATTGTTGTACATTGTGAAAATTCCTCCCTTTTTCACTTCTGTGAGGACAATCTCTGAACATGTGATCCCCTTTACAACCCCAACATTGAATAGGTGGTTGCCTTGGCCTTTGACTCCCCGTGTCAATAGTTCTGGGTTCTTTAGGAGTTTTTTGTCCATGAGGATTGTTTCTGAAGAATGGTGGATTATATCCCTTCTTCCTTTGATCCACCTTGAATTTCTTTTTTTCTTCCCAAGATTTTTGGAAAGTTGTCCTTGATTTCAGCTGATCATATAGGCACTTAGCTCTCCTTATGGTCTCCTCCAATGACTTTGGATAATCATATTGTATTTTGTCACTGATGAATGATGGAAATCCACTCAAATACCTTTGAATCTTAACTGTCTCATCCTTGATGAAAGAGAAATACTTCAGCAATTCTAAAAACCTTCTCTCATATTCATCTATTGTCATACTCCCCATATTGAGTTCAAAGAACTCTTTCATTTTCTTGTCATAGTATCTCTTCTCAAAATACTTCTTGAATTCCCTCAAAGTAACACTTTTCTCTTTGATGTGTTTCACCTGCACAAGCTGATCCCACCACATGGATGATTTTCCTTTGAGTTGATAGATGGAAATTCTACCTTCTGCATGAAAAGAATAATTATGCAATTGGAAATACTTTATCATGCCCAACAACCATGTTTCTTCATCTTCATCCTTCTTATTCTCATCATCAAATGTAGGAGGTTTGATTTTGTTCATTTCTCCTCATAGCTCATCTACCTCAAACCTCTTGTGCTTTCTGAAAGGGGATGGACTTGAGATACTATTTGATATCTTATTGAAATTCCTCGGGGAGTGGTGGTGATGCCTGCTAACATTTCTCATTTTTCTTTTCTCATCATGAGACTTGTGATTTCCTAATTTGCTCGAGCCACTCTCCTTATCCAATTTATTTTCTATTATGTTCAAGCTTTGTAATAAATTCATGTTGAAGTCATCCTGCTACTCCTTGGATCTCATAATCCTTTCATTATCAGCCTTATGTCTTTGGACATCCTTCTGCAAATTTTTAATGGTCTCTTCCATATTCATGTCTTCATTCCTTTCTTCTCCATGTCCATTGGAGTTTGTTCCTTCAATGCTCAAATGAACATCCATCCCTCTGAATTCATATTCCTGGCTATAATTCCTTTATGCCTCTTCCATTAGTCTAGACTCCAAACTGATCTCGATCTATTTTTTGTTAACTCTGCAAAATGTGCAGCCAACAAAACTTTGTCAGGCTAACTGTTTCAACAATTTCATGAGAATATGAACCATTCTGGTTCAATAATATATATCAGAATTCTTTCTTCTGATTTCCTAGAAATTTGAATGCCTTGATCAATTTTCCAGGTGGATAATTATATTCCATTTTCCAAGACCTTTCCAACGCTTTCTCACATGCTCAATTCTGAGTCTTGAGAATAAGTTATGGCTCCATGGAGCTAGTTGGGTCTTATAATTTACCCTTCACTGTTTCTGTTGTATCTTTCTCATAAAAGATCTGTTTGATGAACCATTTACACCATTAGAAATATCTATCCGAGCTATTTTATTTGAGCTATAGAGATAGAATGTGCACACTCTGTTCTCATGGTTTTTGAGCTGCTAAAAATGTTCTTAAGGCCCTCAAAAATGCGATGCAAAAAGGTGGCGTTCAAATGATATAAAACGTCGCGGAAAATCATTGGTTTATGTTGTTCTTGACCCTTCAAACAACTTCATGTACACAAATTTCAATCTGTGCACCCATATTTTTCATGTGTTGCAACCTCACAATATAAATCGTGCTTCGCACACTTTAAAACCACTGTGTATCACTTCTTTGTTGAGCCAATAACTGCGCACTACTTTTGTGTCATGCACCGATATCTACCGCAGACTGTTTTGGTTCTTGCACTATTATCCATTGCGCACAATTTTGTATCACGCACTGATATTCTACATGCATCTTTCTCTAAGCATTTCACCATGCCAAAGTTTAGTATGCCCCCACCGCGGATCAATACTCTGCACGCTCCATACTAAACTATCACGTGACAACATATACCCATATTGCGCACATGCCAACCAAACTCCTATGCGCTCTGCCAATATTGAATACACTCTACACACCATTATTATGTGTGTATACACCATGCACACCTTCTTATGTGTGTGCACTCCATGCAATGCTAAATTTAGTGCGCGCACCCTCACACCAATCTTTTTCCGCGCGGCGTCAAAATTTAGCGCGCACATCAGCACGCCAATACCTTGTCGTGTAGTGCCAAATTTTACCTATCCCGAGCTTTTCACTGCGCCACATGAATTTTTGGTGCACCCAACTGTGCACATTCACCTTTATGTGCATCGATTCCTCATGAATTCTGTTGCAAAAATTGGGGATTTTTCCTAACGTTTTCCCAATTTACCATAGATGCTCTACAAACTGAATTTTTTCCACTTCGAAATAACTCTTCTGTGAAATTTTGCATCAACTCAACTTGCTCGGCCCATCCAGGCTCAGTGTTTAAAATTGAAGCTTTGATACCAATTTGTAACATCCCCAGCCACCCACAGGCCGGGAAATGTCACCGCTCAGATGCTTTACTTAGCTCTGAAACCGTTCTATAACGTCCCCGACCATCCATGCTAGGCCATGCTATGTCAGAGAAAACATACATTCTCCATGTTGGACACACTGTAAAATAATCAGTATCCAAACTGAGCTATGTCACATAAATTTCTATCTGCATGTGATTTAAACATATCCACACACAGAACTCTTGCGAAAGCATTATATGTAAAACGTAGGCATACAAATATATCTATAAATACACAGATTCACACTGAAATCACCGTAAAAATACACATGTAGCATATACAATAAATACCCATAAATATACAAATAGTCATAACCATGCATAAGATAAACCCATAAAACTGAACACGTAAATAATAATGCAACATGTAATTTTATCACACAAATGGCACTTATCTTGGTAATAATGTCACCAACTGCATGCAGACTATCCATGAACCTCCCAGCCTTAGACCACACTATTCATCACTCTCAATAGTGATTCACCCCTGAGCTGGGACTAAACTCCACCTAGGCAAAGGGATTCCTAACCAGGCTAAAGGCTCATGGACAATAGGAAAGACTTCGTCCTAGGTGCTCACTCAACTAACAACCTGCAGTCCCTCATTCCCCACATGCCTGTCCCACCCAAGGAAATGTGCCCCTTCTCTTCTCAATAGTCCCTTTAATGCCCCACTTCCCTTCCAGGGCTTCAACAATAGTCTGGACATGAAGTCTCAAAGCCCTGTAGCTACAATTCAACACCTTCAGGAAGTCAATTCTCAATAATTCTCTCACCCAGAGAATTGCTCACAGGCCTGACAACCCACCTCTTCAATAACCCACGAGCATGAAAACCCACTTCTTTAGTCTATCTTCATAGCTAACCATCTACACCAACCTCTGTGGCCATGGATACAAGCTCGGTATAGTGACATAAAGTATGGAGGATAACTGACTGTGTGAGTGAAAAATGGTCATGGAGTCATGGTTGAATGATGGAAGGAATCATGGAAAAGATGATCTTAAGAATGATGGGGAAGTGTGAAAATGAACTAATTCCCAACAATATGTATGCATGTCTCCAAATTGACACTTTTCATGTTGGGAGCTACTTTGGCCCACTTGTCCGCAACTTTGGAACTTAGGATAAAAAAATTATCCATACTTTATGATTTAAGAAATATTAATATAATATTCCTTTTTGGCTCAAGCTTCCTAGCTTAGCCCCTTTCCTTAACTTGGCCCCTCCCTCTCCCTAACTAGTGGATTTTAGTCCCCCATCTCTTTTATCATGGTCGGTCTGCGCGGAACAATGTATTTTATATTAAATATGAGACATGTACAAAAAATAGGCGCACTGGCCTTTAACATCTAGGCTCTCTGGCCCAATCAAAACATAGGCAACCTAGATTATAATAACTGGCTCACCATCCTATAAAACATATAATATACACAAGGGCTACCTAGCCTCCACATCATGTGCACTTAAGATGTTGCGTGCGGTATCCTCGAATGTGCACACTTCCTCATTTTACTACGCAATACATGTGCACACTACGCCATGAAATGTGCATACAAAAATGATATCAAAACAACTCACCAACTTAATTACATTTGTATTTACATTTACAATTGGGTTCGGCCTTAGGGATATTACACATGTTACTTCCTTTGGCAATCACCTGGGCCCCAAATCCCTAAAAAACATCGTCTAGGGCCTCAAAACGATCCCACAAGTTTGGAACCCGAAAAATGGCCAAAAATATGCCAAGGTGGAAAAATGTTTTTCGAGCTCGTGGAATAGGTGGGTGGCCACCGATATCCACTTGGATTAATCCTCCCTCCTTAGGAAGCAATGGTCTCCATTGCATTGCGTTCCCGAGGGAGAGAGGGAAGCAGTTGCTGAATCTGAATCTTGGTGAGTTACTTGCCTTGCTGGAGAAGTCACACTGCATAGATTGTTGAAGACTGTAACAAACCTGTTGCTGGTAGGGTTGGACCTTTTTAACCATTCAGGCTACCTGAGATGGTTGTGTGAAGAAGGAATATTTTTGTTTTGCTACAGTCTTGTCAACCTGCTTCTACTGGATATAAGGTGCATGGATCGAGGCTACAGTGGTTGCAATGTCCTTTTGTTCATCTTTTGAACAGATTGTGAAGAAGTTGAATTTTGTAGTATGAGATACTACCTTGCGACACTGTTTAGTGTTGAAATAATGTAACTGGGAAGAGAATTCTTATTATTATTTTGTTATTGGATTAAATCCCCATTGCGGATTAATCATGTCATTATTATTATTATTATTATTGGATTAATCCCCATTGAGGATTAATCATGTTGGTAATTGTATAAGGACCAAATCCCCTTTTGCGGATTGGTCAACGGACAATTACAAAGTGCAGAATAAGAAGTCGTCCCCAACAGTTATTATGGAAGACCCAGAAATAATTAAAGGTGGGTTTACCCACCCAGAGTGAGAGGTCGGCCCTGCCAGTTGTGACCTTTTACATGTTCCAGTCTTGTATAAATAAGAGGCTAGTGCCTCACTTCAAACACACAACTCACTTGCTCATTCTCTTATGAGGCAAGCTGCAATTACCAGTTGGAGAGAGGGAGAAGAGTGGTGCATATTTTTGAGAGGACTATCTATATTGGTTTGAGTTATCTCTTGAACATTGTATTGGCAATTTATGATAAGGAAGTTTTTGCTGGGTTTTCTTCCCCTAGAGGGTTTCCTAGGATAAATGCTATGTCTCTTGTGAATGTGTATTTCTCAGTGATATTGTTCTTATGTTGCTCTTAAATAAATGAAATGAAAATAACTATAATAATGGCATAAACATTAACATGGTATCAGAGCCAACCTGAAGGAAGCACAATTTGCAAGAGCAAAAACGTCACTATTATCGTACCCAAAAATTAGGGTTTTAAAAAAGTATCTATTTTCAGCTCCCTAACCTCCTAGAAAGTTGTGACCTTCCACAAGGATCATTTTGGCACTTAGAGCGCACCTTTTCAGTGCCTATATCTCCTGGAAAGTGAAACCCTAGTTTCACAAAGTACCAGAAAACCAGAAAACCAGAGTACTAGAAGTACCAGAAAACCAGAAGCACCAGTCCAGAAATCCACAGATCAGATTTGAAGGGGTAAAAGTTGGATTTTCGAAATTCTGACTGCACCAGCTAACTCACCTCAGCCCAGCGCATCTATCCCCTGGATCATAATTTCAAAATTTGAAGTTTGAAAAATTAGGGTTTCCTCATAAAACCCTAAAGTTGCAGTTGCAGTTGCAGTCTCAGAACCAACTGCAATTGCAGTACCAGTTGTAGTTGCAGCCGTAGAACCAATTGCAATCATTCTTGAATTTTTTGGTAATAATTACCATTGCTACCAGATGGAGCCACTACTTTCAAATGTTATCCGAGGTATGTACTCACATATGGTTAATGGTTAAACCCTAAAGAGTATTTGCAGGATAAGGGATCTTTTGCCATAGATCTAGAAGGATCTCAAGATCCAACACATTCAGAGGAATGATGCAACCCAGGTGTGATTATTCTAATATGCATCTATTTGTTATGAAATTATCTTGATCAGTGTTGCATGTTGAAGCTATGATC
>ML828565.1:0-17686 GCA_009831015.1 Picea engelmannii | reverse complement strand
AGAATCTTCCTTAACCAAGGGAAGTACACGGTCGAAATCTTAAAGAGATTCGACATGCTAGAATGCAAGTCCATGAATACACCCATGGAAGCAAAGCTGAAGCTGCTGGTCGATACTTCGTCAGATTTGATAGATGCCACTTTTTATAGACAGATTATTGGATCGCTAATGTACCTGATGAACACCAGACCAGACATATGTTTTTCAGTGAACACCTTGAGTTAGTTTTTGGTAGAGCCCAGACATGTTCATTTAGTGGCTGCAAAACATGTGATGAGGTACCTTAAAGTTACAATGGATTATGGTCTCAGCTATGATGGAGATCATGACTTCACACTGAGTGGATATACTGATGCAGATTGGGCAGGAAGCGTTGCTGATAGAAAAAGCACTTCCGGATGCTATTTCAGTTTGGGATCAGCTATGATCTCATGGCAGAGTAAGAAGCAATCCAATATTTATCTCAGCACAATGGAAGCAGAGTACATTGCCGCATGTTCTGCTAGCTGCGAAGCTATTTGGCTTTGAAAGTTGCTAACAGGCCTATTTGATTTGGAGATGAGAGCAACCACGATCCTATGTGACAATCAAAGCTGCATTAAAATGACAGAGATTCCTGTGTTCCACAATAGGTCAAAGCACATATAGATCCGCTATCATTTCATCCGCGACATGGTACAGAGAGGAGCCTTGAAGCTCCAGTACATTAGCACGGATGAACAAGTTGTTGATGTGATGACTAAGCCTCTATCTCGTGTAAAGTTTGAACACTTTCGAGATAAGCTTGGTATTGTCCGAAAGGACCTTCCCTAAAAGGGGGAGTAGATGTATTCCTTGCTTCTAACCTCGTTGTTAGACATAAAGCAAGATGAGTCATGCTTCTAACCTCGTTGTTAGACGTAAAGCATGACGCCGTGTGATCCTTGCTTCTGACCTCGCTGTTAGACGTAAATAAAGATGAGTCATGCTTATGACCTCGTTGTTAGACGTAAAGCATGACGTTGTGTGATCCTTGCTTCTGACCTTGCTATTAGACGTAAAGCAAGATGAGTCATGCTCCTGACCTCGCTGTTAGATGTAAATCAAGATGAGTCATGCTTCTAACATCCCTGTTAGACGTAAAGCATGACACTATGTGATCCTTGCTTCTGACCTCACTGTTAGACGTAAAGCAAGATGAGTCATGATTCTGACCTAGTTGTTAGACGTAAAGCATGACGCCATCGATTCCTTGCTTCTGGCCTAGTTCTTAGACATAAAGCAAGATGATTCCTCGCTTCTGACCTCGTTGTTAAACATAAAGCGAGATGTTGATGTGTTCCTTGCTTCTGACCTCATTTTTAGACGTAAAGTAAGATGAGTCATGCTTATGACCTTGTTGTTAGACGTAAAGCATGACGCTATGATTTCTCGCTTTTGACCTAGTTGTTAGACGTAAAGAGAGATGATGATATGACTTGCTTCTGACCTAGTTGTTAGACGTAAAGCAAGATGTGACTGACATTGAGCTACCAGCTTAACCGCTGTGACATTGAGCTAGTGTAGTACTGTGATGTTCCATCCTAGTGCTGTGATGAGGTATCATTTCTATTGATACATATTTGATGCAGATGATGATAGCATTCTTTCGAGAATGATGATATTGCTGATGAAGAAAAATTCTGATGAATCATAAATGTGCTAGACAATGTTTCAAGATGATATTGACGACACTGTCCTCTAGATGCCACTGATGATGAAGACCTCTCTCGCCTGATGCTGATGAAGAATACCCTTCTTGTTAAGGGGGGGTGTTGAAATAATGTAACTGCGAAGATCATTCTTATTATTATTTTGTTATTGGATTAAATACCCATTGCGGATTAATCATGTCATTATTATTATTATTGTTATTGGATTAATCCCCATTGAGGATTAATCATGTCGGTAATTGTATAAGGACCAAATCCCCTTTTACGGATTGGTCATCGGACAATTACAAAGTGTAGAATAAGAAGTCGGTCCCAACAGTTATTATGGAAGACCCATAAATAATTAAAGGTGGGTTTACCCACCCAGAGTGAGTGGTCATCCTTGCCAGTTGTGACCTTTCACACGTGCCAGTCTTGTATAAATAAGAGGCTAGTGCCTCACTTCAAACACACAAATCACTTGCTCATTCTCTTATGAGGCAAGCTGCAATAACCAGTTGGAGAGAGGGAGAAGAGTGGTACATATTTTGGAGAGGACTATCTGTATTGGTTTGAGTTATCTCTTGAACATTGTATTGGCAATTTATGATAAGGAAGTTTTTGCTGGGTTTTCTTCCCCTAGAGGGTTTCCGAGGATAAATGTTGTGTCTCTTGTGAATGTGTATTTCTCAGTGATCTTGTTCTTATGTTGCTCTTATCTAAATGAAATGAAAATAACTATAATAATGGCATAAACATTAACATTTAGGTTTGACAGTAGTCAAAACTACCTCTGGCATTCTATAGAGATGAAACCCCAGAGAAAAAATGACACTGTGGGGTCGAGACTCATAAAAAACATGGATTTTCCACATATATGGCTGGCCCAAGAAAACATCACAAACATCCATCGGGGTAACATCACATAATACCTCATCCTTGAAGGGCTGGATGTTGTATGACAATTGGACCTGCTGGCTGACATGAAAATCTCGTCCCTGGCGAAGCCACTCGATGTTGTAGGGTTGTAGGTGTGGTGTTGTCGACAATCCCAACTGTTGGACACCCTCTGCTAAGATGAGGTTATTTTGGCTTCCACTATAAACAACAAAATGCAGCGGGGTCCCCTTCACCCACATATGTGAATGAAAAAGGCACTCCCCCTCTTCAAGATCGATTAGTTCTTATGGTTGAATTGTTGCGGTCACGACAATAGTAGTGGGAACTGTGCTGATGATCTGTCTTCTATCGATATTTTCTAAATTAGGTTCCAAATTAGGGTTCGAATCCTTCTCTTTGATCTCGACCACCAATGATTGTTTTGAGTGACATTCATCGATGTTGTGCCAGGGGATTTTGTGGAAATCACACCATTTTCCAGTGTCCTTCTTCATCTTTCTATGACACTTATTTTCCCTTGTCTTGGAATGGTTTTTGGGAGGTTTTTTGTTAGAGACATCTTTATCATACTTTGGTTGTTGCGGATTTGGAGACTCAAACTCCCATTTGTTTTGGTGCTTAAATTTCTGCTCGATTTGAACAACATCGATAAGCATCACTCAGTGATGAGATGTCCATAAACTTCATTTCAGTTTGGATGTATCTATGTAGAGCCCCATGGTATTTTAGAACCATATGTCGCTCAGAGTCTTTGATACCCATCTTGGTGCGCAAGGTATGGAAGGTATTGGTGAAATATAAAATTTATTGGCCTCTTTCTTGCCGCAGTGTGGTCCATCTCATGTATTGGTCCTCATAGTTTCCAACAGGGTAATATTGTTCCTTGACTGCATCCATATATTCCAGATTCCTCTATGGATATTTTCTCCCAATAATTTTCCCACCAATGTTTGACATGGGGGAGAGCCTTAAGGAGTGCGAAGGTGATCTTTTCTCTGTCAGAAAAATTGTGAACATAGAAATAACCTTCTAGCAAATTAACCATTTGTCTAGGGATTCTTCATCTATTTGTCCTTCAAATACATGAATATCAAAATTATATTGTACTTTTAAAGGAGAGGTTCCTCCAAAGTGGTCACTTGATGAAGATGCGCCCACTGCTATCGGCATGCGTTGAAGGATGATGGAAAAATTCTCCATCATTTCATCTCTCTGTCGCGTGAGAGATTTCTCAAGCAACAGATTAATATAATATTCTGCTCTGTCATTTTTATTTTCTTCCACCATGGAAGGTTTCTCGGGCATGCGAGAGCAATTTTCCTTCAGAGAGACAAGCTCGAGACCCAACTTTCTATACTCGGACCTCGTCGGGGACATGCACTGAAAAACGATCAAGAACAACCTACTCTAATACCACTGATCGAGATTATTTTTGGTACAAAATGATAGTAGAGATATAATAAATAAATGTACAGAAGTATCTCAGATATCCAATAATATAAAAAAAAAATGTATCAGAAATGCAACCATAAACACAAAGATATAGTAATACAAAATTTTCTATTAATGAGCAAAAATCTACAAAGACTGTAAAAATACAGAGTGAAAGACTCGCTAGAATGGTGGAAGCTTATCTCTGAGAAGAGATGTGATGGATACTCTCATTCACAAAAATATGATTGTTACAATGAGGCTCCAAAGACCTTTTCAACATAAGTCAAATCCAAAACCCTAACCTCGGAAGATGAAAAGCCAAAATGTTTGTGGGCCCCGATGGGAGTAGTTGATACATCAACTTCTCGGGGACATACTTTTTGCATACGATCTTCGTTTGGGCTGCTCGATACACCGTTGGAAAGGTCTAACCAAGAAGAACCATTTTTGAATGGCCTAGTTTAGTGCTTATAACAATCACCTGGGCCCCAAATCCCTAAGATACATCATTTAGGGCCTCAAAACAACCCTAGATGTTTGGAACCCAAAAAAATGTCGAAAAACTACCAAGATGGAAAACTGTTTTTCAAGTCTGTGCAATAGGTGGGTGGCCACTGATATCCACCTGGATCATATGATGTCTAAACTACGAAAGGGGGAACAATATTAATATTTAATAATTATATTATTTAACAATAATCACTATAGCTCTTCGCACTCCGATCGTGTGGTCTCATCTCCATCCTCCGACGATCAAACTCCAAATGGGAAGAATATTAATATATATACATAAATATATATAGGTTGAGAAAAAGAATGGAAATTATATTTTCTAGGCCTTTAATAATTAAACAAATACATTTACCAGGACTCCTCTAGGAGTGTCGTGCGACCTATGCAGAAAAAAAATGCTTAAACATGGGAAACTTGGAAATATTATTCTTTGAACACAGTGGAAATAAATTCCAAGCTTTCGATTTCTCATGCCCAATAGTGGAAATCACATTTTTTTAATAATTAACTTTCTCAACTTATTATTCAAATTATTTAGGCATTTAACTGGTAACTTTGGCAATTTCACCTAGGTTTACAAGTCTTTACCATCCATTCACATTTGTCCAGAAGACATAAACATTTACATATATCAATTCATGCAAATTATTTATTTAAATTATTTTTCTAGAATATTACATTTCTTGGAAATAAAATCCACCATGGTAAAACTATGGTTTTACCATAAATTATTATCCTCCTTTCTTTTATGCATTTCTTTTCTATTTTCAGGGATTTTTTACTATGTTCTATTCTTTCCCCTTTGGAAAATAATTTATTGTGTAACTCTTGGTAAAATTATTTTCTTACCAAAATACTAACGAAACTTAATTTAATTACAATGCATCCATTTCCTAATTTCTTTTTATTTCAAATTAGGAATTTGAATTTTTTCCCTTCTTTTTCCTCATTATTTATTTTAAAAATACTTTGGCTTTCTTCAACATTTAACTTATTCTTTTAAGGCCAAACAGGGGTATGCACTTCCCTCTAATCCTAAAGCCTAGAATATTTCTCAGGCCAACATAATAGGCAGGGCCAACTAATCAGTCTTTGTGTTTCTATCAACAATTGCATTCCCTATTACCAAGATTATTTTGGGAGGACTTTGGCAGCTTAGTCTTTACTAATAACTTGATAATTTGTTCACATAGATCACTGTAGGTGACCAACAAACACTCTATTCACTAGGTTTTACACGTCTTTACCATCCATTCACATTTGTCTAGAAGACATATAAATACACATTTACATATAACAATTCATGTAAATTATTTATTTAAATCATTTTTCCAGAATATTACATTTTTTGGAAATAAAATCCACCATGGTAAAACTATGGCTTTACCAAAAATTATTATCCTCTATTTTATGCATTTCTTTGCTATTTTTAGGGAATAGTTACCATGTTCCATTGTTTCCGCTTTGGACATTAATTTACTGTGTAACTCTTGGTAAAAATTATTTCTTTCCAAAATACTAATGTAACTTAATTTGATTACAATGCATCCAATTCCTAATTTCTTTTTATTTCAAATTAGGAACTTGAGCTTTATTCCTCCTTCTTTGCTCATTATTTATTTTAAAAATTATTTGTCTTTCTTCAACATTTGTCTTATTATTTTAAGGACAAACAAGAATATGCACTTCCCTTTAATCCAGAAGCCTAACATATTTATTAGGCCAATAGAACATGCAAGGCTAGCTAACCAGTCTTCATGTTTATATCACGAATTAATTTCATTGTTACTAGGATTGTTCTAGGAGGACTTTAGCAGTTTAGTCTTTAATAATAACATGATAATTTGTTCACATAGATTACTGTAGGTGACCAACCAACACTTTATTCATACCCATTATAGCAAGTTTTGCCTCACCCCATGCAACTTGATTAGAAGGCCTTTCCATTTCTCTATGCAGACTTGAAGTCCCCTTTTTCACTTCCCAGAGCCAAAAAATCATATTTTCCCACTTCTACATGCCCTACAAGTTAGACAACATGCATATATGCAGGTTGCACCACTACAACCCATGTACATCGAGTTTGGTGCTCAAAAGTAAAAATTGTGTCGGGTTTTCATGTCACGTCACGAGATCCATGATCCTTGACCCTCCATATACTAGAAACATTCAGACTTGACCCTTCAGTTCCATTTGAAGGCTATAAATTGGGCCATATCCAAACCATGAAAGAGGAGAGAATTCAAATTTTGAGAGAAAATATACTTTGGAGAAATTTTCACTTCACATTGAGTTTGCATCCCTTTGTCCTTTAAAGTATGAACACATTGTTCAACCCCCAAGCTCTTCTATCTTTGATGGACAACTTCATTGTCTCTCTTATATGAGCTTATCTTTGGTGGATGATTGAAGTGGTGGAGGCCCAACTGGAAGGGACTTAGTTTCTCGGTTCCGATATGTGCCGACATGGAAGTTTGTCACTCATACACTTCTGTTGATCATTTTTTAATAGAAATACTCTTTTCGTGTCCAATTGATATATTGCAAATATTTGAATTATTATTCCATGGGCGTATTTGTTATGAATGTTAATGGATTATGCTATTGTATGTTCTAACATTATATCTTATCACCATATGCTTGTGTGTCTTGGTTTTTGAGAACACGTTGCAGGTATAAATCTTTGAGTTGCGCACTCAACAATGGTCTTCATCGAACGTCCAGACGAGGTAGGCTCTTTATCTTGTCTTGTTATCATTTTAATTTATATAGCATACTTGTGATTAGAGTTGATTTCTGCAATCATTCCTTTTGTTGTGGTTTACCCCATGCCATAGAGTGATTTTCCTCATAACAGAATTGGTGACCATACTGGGGATTGAATCTTCTATTTTGGAGTTTGGAGTGTTTTTCTACTTCGATTTCTCTCAGTTCGCCCAAGTTTCCTTGTCACCTGATTGCTTGACAACCTATTTTTACTTTGCATCTGAGTTTCTTGGCTTAACCCTTTCCCAGGCAATGTTTTAATACATATACACGGTTTTTCCCTTGAAAAACACATACATATGCGAGTTGTCCTTCTATAGGGCACATACATACACGATTTTTTCTTAAACAGTCACATAAATCAACTTTTTAAGCTTACTTGCTGAGTTTGGTTTGCTAGGTGAATTTTGATGGTTTTTGAGTCTTCTTGGGTCTCTTTCCTAACTATTGAGTGATTGCAGAGTGATAGGAAACCTTTTTATGGTTGAATTTTCTGGTGATTTTTTCTTTCTAATCATCTTTTTCATTGGTTGTCCTTGAATCTTGGTTTGAGTGTTCGCTTCTTGGTATCCTTCTTGGTCTGTCTCTATTTTCTTGCAGTAGGGTATATATATCAAGCTACTATTCAATCCTTTCATTTTCATTCCTTTATATTCAAACTAAAAAAAGTATACATTTTTCATTTTGGCATTTTCTCTTTTGGTTTTTTAGTATTGATATTGATACATATGGAAAGATTGCATCTCATTGAAATTGTAGAGTTGAATTGAAAGTTGCATTTTAAAAAGCTTATCATCTTTTGAGAATTTAAGATTAGGACTTAACACTTTTTTTATATTCATTTCTTTGATTTGCTGAGTCATAACATCATCAATTTCACGACCACATATTTTGAGTAAACAAAGCCATTAAAAGTAACGCTAATTAATTAAAATTGATTAGAAACAATTTTATTTTTCAGAGTACACAAACAAGCATAGGATATAGGGCCTTGGAATAGGATTTTGTGAGTAAACTTCTCCAAGGCTATTAAAATCAACATATGTGTCTGACCAAGGAGTGACAAAGTCCATTAGGTAATTAGTGACGTCAAGATGCTCCACTCACACTAGAGTTAAGCACGAGGTCATGTGAAGTTGGTTGCAAATATAGCCCTCTAATACCTTCTTAGTGTCAGAGATATTTATGGGGATATATTTGTATTTGAGGGTCTTTCTAGTACCTTTACCTCTCTGAGAGGCAGTGCTTTCGATATTTCAAGCTTTGTTACCCTACCTATACAGTGAAACTGACTTACGGTTGGCTTTAGTTTCTTGACATAGGTATCCACATAGGTTACTTGCAAGGGCTATTCTGCAAGTCCCCTTTGTCAGATAAGGGTCGAACAAAACACAAACTTTATGGAGGATTACCTCTCTGTGGGGTTCTAACTGAATATGTTGTTAAGTCCATGAGGGAACTTATAACTGATTCTAATACCTCCAATATTTTGAAGGGAGTCTCAGGCCCCTCTTGGGCGAGACATACCTACTCTAGTGAGGGAGCCCCTTTTTCACCCACTATAGCCTATTTGTGTACATTGGCCTTTTTTCTTTACTTTGGTGTGCTCTCTGATTATTAGTTGGACTTAGGATTTTGTATTGCGTCATGATTTTTCATTGCTATGGTTAGTGGATCCCCTGTGACTCTATCAGTTAGCACTACCCAACCCATGGTCTTCTCTCATTCCATGGGGAAAAATCCTTTTGTATTTCCGATTGGTATTCCAAATCATGATACTCAGCCAATACCTTGGGCCTCTAATAATTTTTATCTTGGTATGCAAGACATGTCTTCGCACTTGCCATCCTTTGTCTCATCTTCTTATGTGAATCCTAGTTTTGGATCTAGGGGCATGATGCCTCCTTTTTCTCCCTTTTCGTTTGGTGGGGGTCATGTCCCTCAACCAAATCCCATGTTTGGAGGTTGGAATCCTCCTTCCTCTAGACCCAATCCTAGCTTCACTTTTCCAGGAGAAAGTTCTCAAATGGGTGGCATTTATTCTTATTACATCCCATACATCTGTCCTTCTTCCGATATGTTGGTTCATATAAACTCTTTTCTCATGGTGGACCTCCTTCTTTCCTCTAGTGTTTCATCTGGGGGGAGTCGGTTTTATATTATGGGAAACCCCCTTCATGGAGTTCCTTCATTTGGGGGAAACATATATCCTCACCTAAGTAACCCTTGTCATGTCGCTTTCTCTTCACAAGCATCTTCCTCAGTGATGATTCCATTACAACCCTTTATGAATCAGTTTGGAGGAGGATACCACCCTGCCGAAAAGGCCATGGTGTATACCAGAACCCTTCCTAGCTTGCAACCTCTCAAAATTAGTCTTTATCGAAAACTGGGTCTCAAATGCCACAACCAATCATTGCAAGTCATGCTAGAATCACAAGTCCAGTCATTGCAAGTCATATTGGCATTATATGACCAACCTCTGCTAGTCATGTTGGAGATAGGTCAACAAACTCTGCAAGTCATGTTGAAGACCAAAAACCATCCACTACATGTCATGCTGGGGGCATAACTATAGTCACTGCTAGTCACACTACACATACATCACCAACTTATGCTAGCCATGTTGGGGATTCATCACCAACCTCTGCTAGTTATGTTGGAGATTCATCAAAAACCTATGCAAGTCATGTTGAAGATCTGTTACTAGCCTCTGCAAGTCATGCTGGGAGCATGTCACCAACCACTGCAAGTCATGCTGGGGGAATTAATATGATAGAGAATCCTAGACATATAGGACATAAGCCCAAGTTCCTTTGTAGACTTTGCAATGGAGGTCATCTAACTCGTCTGTGCCTTGCTATTGTCATGGTACAAGAAGCACAGTCCTTGTCTGATAGCCCTTTGGGTTCTGAGTCATCTTTAGTTTTCCAACATCCTAATCCTTATTTGGTTGATACATCAGTCATGATGATGCAATATTCAGTTGATTCCACTCTTACTTTTGGGGGTGATGCATCTCTTGACCATGTTGTCTCTCATCATGTTCAACCAACAGTCTTGTTGATGCAATCTTTGACCGAAACCAATCCTGTTTTTGGGGGTGATGTGTCTCTAAACCATGTTGTATCGCATCCTATTCAACCAACGGTTGAAGAAGTGGTCATGTCGATGCAATCTTAATTCGATCCCACTCTTTTCTTAGAGAGTAAAAAGTCTAAGGAAGAGAAATTGTCAATGCAATCTTCGGTCAATCCCACTCTTATTTTGGAGGGTGATGCTTCTTTCGACCACGTCCTTAGCATTTCTATTCCTGTACCTTCTGAATAAGAGATCATTCCACTCTCTTCGAGTATCCTCCCTCCAAGTCCTAGGGTGGTTTCGTTTTATTGGAATGATCTTGTAGAACCTCAAATTCCTTCTTCTACACCCTTCCAGATAAGGATCATTCTTAGATATATTGTAGATAACGTAACCTCTACAAGTATTTTATCCTCCCCGACTTGGAAAGATTTGGGTTTTCCAAAGCTTGTGTCAGATATTTGTGAGTTTCTGACTTTAGACATAATTCCTTCACAGGATCCCTAGCCTCCCCCATGATATGCTTCTTAGAATAACATCCCCGAGTCTTAGTTAAGCTATTTTCTGACTCTATAAAAAGAGAAAATATTTTCCAGTGAACTTGTCTCTTTCACACTCGTTAAATGGATTTGATAGGACCTCGATTTGGTGTAAGTTTAACCCTTTTTAGGACCAAGTAGAATAATTTTGAAAAAGGAATACTCTAGTCACTAGTGGCTAGAAGAGTTCTCCTGGGTATTGTTTTATATTGTTTCGGGCCTAGGGGACTAAATTTATGAAAAATGACATTCTTTGGAGTTAAGTTGTAATTGCATCCCATTATCTAGCTTGCAATATTGAGCCTATTACCGGTTCCTACTTTATCGTTACAAACCTATTACCTTAGAAATTCTCATCACCAACCAAGAAGAGCCTTGTTTATATCCTTTTCATCTTGAAACCCTATACCCTAAGAGGAAACATTCCCCCGAGTGTCCACATCTTGCATGCACCCCCTTTCATTGAGCATAGATATGTTCCACTATTGGAACTAGTTGCTTACTCGTGACACTCGTTTCTTCCAGTGTATCATAGAATTCATTTTCCTATGAAAAAACAAAAAAAGACGGGAGGGAAAATACTATTATATTATATTGGCAGTAGTTGTGTCACCTTTGAACAAAGCACAAACTTTTGAGTCCAATTTTCATACAAAGTTTGGTTTTAGCATGACCTTAGGAAGCTTCGATTGTTACTTAGATTTTACTCCTTTGACTGCTTACTCTTCTGGTCCCTATGGAGAGTTTGATTGATTCCTCCTGCATCACAAAGTTTGATTATCAAGTCTATGCCGTCAGAGTCCTCCATATGAATCATGCTCTTGTTCAAAGGATGTCTATAAGTTTGTGTCAACCATTTCTTAGAATTATTTACTTTTCATGTCGGCCATACCCTTAGTGTATCTCAAAGTGACATGAAGTTGTAGTCCTACCGTGAACTCTGTTCCTACTTTCATTATGGGTAGGTAACCTTGAACCCAACAATCGACATCTCCTCATTGATCGTTGACTGGGGGATTTCCTGTGTGTTCGACGACAAGAAATATATTAACACATTGGGATAGATGCAATGTATTGGATGCCATTAGACTTATTTGTGGTTTCCTCTACTTTGTCGACAATTTTCCTTATTGGATGCTATTCAGAGGGTATTTTTCATGCACTACTTTCATCCGATGCATGCGAAAGATGCACAAGGTAATTGGTTTGTGAACATCCTCTTCATTCAAGTTCCTCCAAATCATTAATATATTTCTTTGTACCTCCTATTGACTGATGAGAGATGTCTTAATTCTCTCCTTTCAACGGGTCTCCTTCCATCAACTTTAGCTCATCTATTTTGGAAATGAGGCCTAGAGTCCTAAGAGTACCTAGTGTCTTGCACTCATCAATGTTAGGTTCTCTCTCCATTGACAGTTGGGAATACATCAATGTCTCCTGATCGATGGAGTCTTCAATTGTTCGACCTCAACACCTTCATTCACACTTGTAAGAATCTACTTAGTGCCTTTATACCTACTTTTATTATTGGTAGGTTGTCTCACGTTTTTTAACGGTATACATTAATGACCGATAATCAAATGAAGTCTCATTGTGTTTGACCTCAAATCCTTTATTCACATGATGTAGACATGCACCTTTGGCGGATCGTATAGAAGAATTGAAGACATTAGTTTATAGTAGCAATTCCTGAGTTGTTGCTATCATTCATTGGACCAATACCTATATGAATTTAGTGATCATGAGAGATCATATTGTACTCCATTGTATACATATATCATAGATTCTCCTCTAACCTCACACATTAGGGGGCATCTGTTATAGAAAGTTTTGCCTCACCCCATGTAACTTGTTGAGAATTCCTTTCCATTTCCCTATGAAGGCTTGAAGTCCCCTTTTTCATTTCCTAGAGCCAAAAAATCATATTTTTCACATATACGCACCCTACAAGTTAGACAACATGCTTATACACAGGTTGCACCACTACAACCTGCGTACATCAAGTTTGGTGCTCAAAATTAAAAATTGTGTTGGGTTTCCATGTCACACCATGAAGATCCATGTTCCTTGACCTTCCATATATTGGAAATGTTCCAACTAGACCCTTTAGATCCATTTGAAGGCTATAAATTGGGCTATATCCAAACCATGGAAGAGGAGAGAATTCAAATTTGGAGAGAAAAGATACTCTAGAGAAATTTTCACTTCACATTGAGTCTGCATCCCTTTGTCCTTTAAAGTTTGAACACATTGTTCAACCCCCAAGCTCTTCCCTGTTTGACGAAGAACTTCATTGTCTCTTTTATATGAGATTTCCTTTGGTGGAGGATTGAAGTGGTGGAGGCCTAGCTGGAAGGGACTTAGTTTCTTGGTTCTGAGACGTGTCGACATGGAAGTTTGTCACTCATACACTTATGTTGATCAATTTTTAATAGAAATACTCTTTTCTCATCCAATTGATATATTGCAAATATTTGAATTATTATTCCATGGGTGTATTGTTATGAATGTTAATGGATTATGCTATTGTATGTGCTAACACTATATATTATCACTATATGCTTGCATATCTGGGTTGTTGAGGACAAGTTGTAGGTATAAAGTTTTGAGTTGCGTGCTCAAGGATGGTCTTCATCGAATGTCCGGACGCAGTAGGCTCTTTATATTGTCTTGTTAGCATTTTCATTTATATAGCATACTTGGTATTAGAGTTGATTTCTACAGTCATTTCTTATGTTGTGGTTTACCCCATGCCATAGAGTGATTTTCCTCGTCACAATACCTTGAGTGACAAATCAATTATTAACAGTTTTCCTTTCAGAACAAAGACAAGTAAAAAACCAACAACAAAATATGTTTTCCAAACCTTATTTCAAATTTCAAATCTAGCCAGATAATTAGAGTGACGATTCCACTATTCGAATAAGATGACAAAATCTTCAAATAACTAGCACATGAATTCCATAATAAACGTGTCATGGAATTACAAGGAACAAAAAACACTTATCTGAAATTTAGAAATTGCTAGCAATTTTTGAAGGGTGTGCCACTTTCCACCCAACCATAAGCACAACTGCTCTTGTTGTTTTCTCAGATGGTGACCTCCTAGCCATAGTATGATGCCATGAGAGGAATTATTTTAATCAACATATGAGACAAGATGAAGGCCACTCTCCTTCACCTACAACAACTCAACAAGCCAAGTCCACCAAGCAAGGGGATGCTCTTTGAACAAAGAGATACAACAACTATCATACACAACACATGGGATGCATTTCACCACCCAAAAGTCCCTCAACGCCCTCCCCTCTTAGTTCCTTTGTGATTTCTCAGCCAATCACTAAAATTTCATATCCCCGTTTATCAACCTGATTTTGAAGACGGTTGTCAATGTTTCTTGCACCCAAAAACCATGTTTCTTATCTTCTCTCTATTTTCTCGAAACCAAAAGAGTTTCTCACACTCTTATCCACTCATATTTTGTCCCTAGACCCAACCATGTGTGTCCCATCTTGTTTTCCCACGATTTTCCTCTTTTTACTTCCTTCTAATTCAATATTTCGTGGGTCAAATCCCCTAATTCATGGGTCAAATCAGAAAACTCCAAATGGGTACTATGCCCATACTCTCATTGATTTTTGAGGAGGACCAACCAACCACTAAATTGACTAGTAATTAAATCTTATGGGACAGAGGACTATTCTGGGTCTGGGAATTTTAAAATCCAACAAAGTACTTCCTAGCAGTGGTCATCTCAACCAGTCATGGTTCCCCTCTCCATTCTCTCTCATGAAATCATAATCTATATAGGAATCACCTTCAATAGTTATTCCACATTTTTCTTTTTACATTAATAATAGAAATATTCACATTGCCTTCTTTAGCAAAGGTTCAATATTTCCCCAAAATCCACACGCAACAAATATGTCCATAGTATTCTAGCAGGAATGCAATTATATTTATAAGCTGGGGGAAATAGGGGTATTACAATCCCCTCCTCCTTAAATGTGCACCGTCCTCGATGTTCTTTACATCTCAACAACACCAATCATATCTTCTTCTTTCATCTGCTTCAACAATGTTGTTCCTCTTTCTTGGTATGGTCCTTTCCCAGACTCTTGGCCTTTGTCACATGCCTACAATAATCTCAAACAACAAGCATATTATTTAAAATTTCAAGAAAAAACATTTTAATGTTGTTAAAAACTCAAGAGGAAATATTCACATCAACACAGTACTTATATGTTCAATTTCATAGATCCACATCCAGTTGGTTGTCTTACTAACTTATCCCACTATTTCCTTGACATACCCATCGTGTGCATGATGCCAATCAACACTCTATAAGAGTTATCAAAATATCCTCTTCCTTATGGTCACTCACCCTCCAGGCCCAAGCTTAGGCATCCCCTTCTCTACTATACAGTCCCTCAGGCAATCCATATTGCATTTCCAAGGTTTTTTCACACAAGAATAATTTCAGAGACTTCATCAAGTATTATAGTCAAGGAATCCCTCTGAATTGATCTATTGAGGTGTCTACCTATCTCATGTTACCTCAACATGATATTATTTTATGGTGATCATGGCTCATCATAGGGTTTTCATGTCACAATAGTATCCTTTTTCCACGCTTTCCAAGATTTACAACCATCATCTATCACTCTGGGACAGATCTATTATCTCACCTATATCACATGCATACAATAACCGTGGGACACAACATCAATTTCAATATAATTTATTTCAAATATGCTACCCACATATTTCTAATTTTAACATTTCCATTTTTAGATCTGTTCCATACATGAACCAGATTCCACAAGCCCGAGACTTCTTTCCTGAGGCAGTTTGTCCATTTTTACAATCAACATGCATTGGTATTCCTTATGGGCTTACAAAACTTCCATATTCAAGACCCTTCTTCCTACAATTCTATATTCACATAGCCAAACAAATTGTTATCTCTCATACACATTATATTCCCTTTACACATTTGCATTGGCTTCCAAACAATCTTCAAAAATATGTGCATACTAACAATCACATTTATTTACTCAAAAAGGAAATATCGTTCCTTCCAAATGCATTAATTTAGCATACCAATCCTTTCAAAATGCAATCAAACATCAAATGAATTTAATCAATGTGCCAATTTCCATGGCCACATTCACACACAATGCACCCTTGCATTGATTTTTAGATTATTACTTTTCATATTAGGAACTTTTCCTTGGTGGGTTGGAACTCAACCAACCTTTTACCACATGGTTCCTTTATACACATTTATTTTTACATCAAAACTGTATTTTCCTTCTTCAACTAATCATGACCTCAAATCAACATACATGAAACTAAAAGTTTCACATTAATTCATTCAAGCATTCTTTCTTCATTGGTAACTAGGGTGCCGACATTTATGGACACTCAATTCCTCTCTTTACCATTCTATAACTCCAGTAGAGTATTGGAAGTTCCTCCCTCCATAATGGATAGTCCATTTCCTTCCTTCTCATGCAAACATGCATTTCCTTAATATATTAATCAATGTGTTGTTTATGATAACCCTTCTTCCCAATCATTCTTGATTGATCAAGTATTCATGACACTTTGTTCATGAATTTTCTTGAAAGGATCTCAATAATCCTTGGCTGCTAGGGGATCCTCCCTCTACCCTCCAGGTTCTTATTTCCTGAATCATACCATGCTTTGGTATCAATGGAATACAACGACCACTTAGAATCACATGCCTATCATAAGATAATAAAATATATTAAAAGGCATTTTTTCTCCAATCCCTTCATACCATATACCATACTGGTATGAAAAATGTTTGGAGGCCATCACCCCTTTTTCATTTTACCTCATCAATGGTGCCTCATGAGGACTCCCCAAAGTCCCTTCATCAATATTTCAACAACAATTTTCTTGTATATCTCTTCTGCTTGAGGTTTTCCATCATTGGCAACTGTCTTCCCCAACAACTCCAATTTTTTTCTACACATGTATGCATTATCATGGTCATAATTATATCAGATATCATGTTAAATTAAAATGCATATGTCATAGCATTTAATATTAGAAGGACAATTCCATATTTGTCTCAATATATTCATATGCACTCTACAACATCATTCCTTATTTTTTTTAAGAGTGCAACCACAATCAAATTTTTAGCTACCTATATAATCTTGCAACCATCAACATTCTAGTGTCAAAACAATTATGTGCATCAACATAACCATTTATCACCCCATAGAAACATAATACTCAACGAAAAAGGAGTTAAGGGAGTCTTCCCTTTTTCTAATTCCTACATAGTCTAAGACTGTTCAACCTAACTAAATTATTTTCAAGGCGTCATTTCCTTCTCACAATATAGCTTAACCAAGCTCAATTCATTGAAACATATTTATTAATTTGTTTATTTTTATTTGCTTTCACAATTGTTCCTTTTTTAGGTTTATAACTTTGTTAAGTAAATTAGAGTTTTTAGAGCAAGGAAAGTGTTTCTCCTTTTCTCCTCCTTTGCTTAAGCAATCTATCCCTCTTGTGATCCAGATTATTTTCGGCACGAAATGAGATCGGAGATATAATAAAGAAATGCACAGAGATATCGCAGATATTCAATAATATAACAGAAATATATCAGATATGCAACCATAAACACAGATATACAGTAATACATGATTTCTATTAATGAAATAAATGTACAGAGACTGTAAAATATAGAGTGAAAGACTCGATAGAATGGTGGCATCTTATCTCTAAGAAGAGATGTGA
>WSFP011238202.1:0-59418 GCA_009831015.1 Picea engelmannii | reverse complement strand
CTGCTGAAAACTGCACCTGCCTGCTCGCCTGTGTTCATGGATGTCACTCGTGACTATGGACAATTTTATGTGATAACAAAGCGAAAATGTACAAAGACTGTAAAAATACATAGTGAAAGACTCGCTAGAATGGTGACAGCTTATCTCTGAGAAGAGGTGTGTCCGCTACTCACATTCGCAAGAAGATGATTTTACAATGAGGATCCAAAGTCATTTTTATCATAAATAAAATCCAAAACCCTAACCCCAGAATATGAAAAGCCAACAATTATGTGGACCCTGTTTTGGGTAGTTTGGTGTGTCAACTTCCTCGGGCCGTAACTTTGTCATATGATCTCTATTTGGGGCACACGATAGGTCGTTGGAAAGGTATCATCGAGGAGATTAATTTTTGGGTCTCAATCAACATCTTTGGCTATCATTGAGAAGCTAGATCCCAAAAAACCTTCATTTAGGCCCTCAAAATGGCCGTGGAAGTTAAAAACTACTAAAAATAGTAAATTGCCAAAATTGCTAGAAAACTGTTTTGAGCGAATTGGAAAAGGTGGGTGGCCACCTATATCCACCTGGATCAATCCTCCCTCCTTAGGAATACATGTTCTCCATCGCGTTGAGTGCCATGGAGAGAGGGAAAAGAGTTTGTTGAATCTGCATTTTGATGAGTTGCTTTCCTTATTGGAGAAGTTGCGCTGCTTAGATTTTTGAAGGTTGTCACGAGCCTGTGGCTGGAAGGGTTGGACCTTTTCAACCAGTCTGACTACATGATATTTCTGTGTGCATAAGGAAACTTTGCGCTTTGCTGCAATCTTTTCGACCTGCTTTTGTTAGATAGAAGGTGCTTGGGCCAAGACTGTAGTGGTTGCAGTATCCTTTTGTTCACCTTTTGAACAGATTGTGAAGAAGCTAAATTTTGTAGTATGAGATACTACCTTGCGACATTGTTTAGGTGGAAAAGTAGTCAGAACCACCTTTGGTACCATGTAGAGATGACCCCCCAGAGTAATAATGACACTATGGGGTCAAGACTCATAGATAACATGATGCTTCCACATATATTGCTAGCCCAAGAGAACATCACAAACATCCAACGAGGAAACATCACATAAAAAATCATCCTTGAAAGGCTGGATATTGTATGACAATCAACATTGCTGGTTGACACAGAGATCTCATCCCTGGCGAAGCCACCTGATGTTGTATGGCTGTGGATGTGGTGTTGTCGACAATCCAAACTATTTGATGACCTCTGCTGAGATAAGGTTCTTCTGGCTTCCTATCAACAATAATGCAGCGGGGACCCCTTCACCCACATCTATGAATGAAAAATTCACTCCCCCTCTTCAATATCTGTTGGATCTTCTGGTTGAATTGTTGTCGTCGTAATAATAGCAGTGGGGTTTGAGTCAATGATCTATCTTCTGTTAGTATTTTCTGCATCAGATTATGAATCAGGGTTTGACTCCTTGTCTTTGATTTCAGACACCAATGACTCTTTTGAGTGACATTCATCGGTGTTGTGCCAGGGAATTTTGTGGAAATCACACCATTTTTCGGTGTCCTTCTTCGTTTTCCTGTGACCCTTATTTTCATGTGGCTTGGACTGATTTTTGGGAGATTGTTTGTTATGGTTGTCTTTATCATACTTTGGTTGTTGCAGATTTGCAGACCTGAACTCCCGTTTGTTCTGGTGCTTAAATTTCTGCTCGATTTTAATAACATATCGATAATAAGGACCGAGTGATGAGATGTCTAGAAAATACATTTCAATTTGGATGTATCTGTGTAGATCCCTATGGTATTTCAGAACCAAATGTCGTTCAGAGTCTTTGATACCCAGCTTGGTGCGCAAGGTATGGAAGGTATTGGTTAACTCCGACATTGCTTGGCCCCTCTCTTGCGGTAATGTGGTCCATCTCATGTATTGGTCCTCATAGTTGCCAACAAGGTAATACTATTCCTTTACTGCATCCACACAAAAACCCCAAGTGGGATTGACCCCATATATTCTAGACTCCTTTGTGGAAATTTTCTCCCAGTAAGTTTCACACCAATGTTTGACATGGGGGAGAGCCTTAAGGAGTGTGAAGGTGATCTTTTCCCTGTCAAAGAAATTATGAACAGATAAATAGCCTTCTAACATATTTAACCATTTTTATAAGGCATTCATATCTATCTGTCCTTCAAATATGGGAATATCAAAATTAACTTGTACCTTGAAAGGAGAGGTACTTCCAAAGTGGCCACTTGATGAAGAAGCACATGTTGTTATCGACAGGAGTTGAAGGATGTGGGAAAAATTCTCCATCATTTTGCCCCTCTGTCGCGTGAGAGCTTGCTCAAGCAACATATTAATATAATCATCTGCTCTGTCGTTTTTCTTTTCTTCTGCCATGGAGGGTTTCTTAGAAGTGTGAGATCAATTGTCTTCAAGAGAGACAAGCTCGAGATCCAACTTGTTATACTTGGACCTCGTCGGGGACATGCACTGAAAAACGATCAAGAGCAGCCTGCTCTGATACCACTGATCCAGATTAGTTTCGACACGAAATGAGAGCAGAGATATAATAAATAAATGCATAGAGATATCTCGTATATCCAATAATATAACAAAAATGTATCAGAGATGCAACCATAAAAAATGAGATATGTAGTAATACACAATTTTGTACTAATGAGCGAAAATGTACAAAGACTGTAAAAATACAGAGTGAAAGACTCGCTAGAATGGTGGCAACTTCTCTCTGAGAAGAGATGCGTCCTCTACTCGAATTCGCAAGAAGATAATTTTACAATGAGGCTCCAAAGGAATTTTTATCCTAAAGAAAATCCAAAACCGTAACCCTAGAAGATAAAAATCCAACAGTTTTGTGGACCCTTTTTTGGGTAGTTTGGTGTATCAACTTCCCAGGGGCATAACATTGGCATACAATGTTCATTTGGGGCGCACAATAGCTCGTTGGAAAGGTATTGTCGAGGAGATTCATTTTTGGGTTTCAATCAGAGACTTTGGCAATGATTGAGAAGCTAGATCCTGAAAAACCTTCATTTAGGCCCTCAAAACAGCCCCATAAGTTAAAAACTACTAAAAGTAGTAAATTGCCAAAATTTCCATAAAACAGTTTTGAGCAAGTTGGAAAAGGTGGGTGGCCACCGATATCCACCTAGATCACATAACTCCTTTTTCCTTGTGAAATTTTATGTGAATGAGAATGGTATATGAACATAGGCCTTCACTATTAGATAAACTTCTTCCTAATTCTATAGTAAAACCTGACATCCTTTTGCAGTAGCACTTGCACCAACTCTTCTGTGCTCTGTGCATAATCAATGCATCTTGTTGTGGATTGTTGTGGTCGCGTTTGCGGTGACTGTGATCTCGGCAGCGAAATTCAAGGAGTAGAGGTGGGGAATGTGTGGAGTGGCGTGTTTGGACAGGTACTATTCGGGGGAGGGGGGCAGAAGGATTTTTGTTGGCGGTGGAGGAATTTACAAGCCTTAGGTCATCTGTACGAATTTGGGGCACTGTAAATTCCTCAAAATGTTTGGTGAGACTCTCCTAAAATTTGGGCATTTTCGACCAGAGTTTTCAGCCTATTTAAGTGAGGGAAATTATTGGTCATGGTGAAGGAGGATTTTGTAGGATTTATGTCGTCTGTTCGAACCTGGGGCCCTGTAAATTCCTTAAAACTTTCCATGAGACTCTCTTAAAATTTGGGCATATTCGACCAGGGATTTCGGCTACAATTATTGGTCACAAGAATTTTGACCTGCATTTCGAAAAATTATAGTTGATCCCAAAAAATAATGATGCATTTCGAAAAAATATAGGTGATGCCAAAAAATAATGATGGAGTATGTAGTGGAAATTAACATTTTAATCGGGTTTCCAGAATATTTTCGATAAAACATTTCATGAGACACTCTTAACATTTGGGAATTTTTGACAATGGATTTTGGGGGATTTAAATGGGTTGTTTAAATATTCGATTTTTTGAACTTTTTTCATGGGAATCTGGTGAAATAGATCTTGGTGAAATTACCATTTTCTATTATTTAAATTGCATTTTTGAATGCATAAATGGATTCAACACCCTGAAAAACCTTCAAAAAACTCGAATTATACAGACTCAAACAGTCAAATCTGGAGTTCCAACAATTTTTTCATTTGATTTCAGTAAAAATTAAGGCAATTAATGGTAGAAGTGTTCAATTTGAATTTGACGTCCACTCTCGTTTAAAAAAGTATATCTAATTCCAAAAAAATATGATGTTTTGTATAGCTGAAATTAATATTATAGACCCCACGGTGTTGAATTTTAAGTCTTACCAAACATTTTGAAAAAAATATATTTGATACCATCATGATGTAGTATATAGTGTAAGTTGATAATTTGAAAAATATATATTTGATATGAGAATATAAGTTTTCAGAGTTAGATATAATGTTAGAGAATATTCTTGGATAAAGACTCTGTACATGGTTTCTAAAATATTTTTTGAATGGACACTCTACTCATTATAGGGACAACAAAAATATAGAAATATTCCCTAACGTTATATATTTGATACCAAAAAACCATGATAAGTATACATCATAAATTAATACTATATAATATATACATTATAACACCTTTTAAATTAAAATTATTAAAATAATAATGTTATAATTAAGATATGGTTGTGGTGAATTGAATTTAATTTAAGTGATTGGAAAGAATAATTATTAACCTTATATTATAAGAGTCTACCATTTCCTAAAATAAAATAAAAACACTAAAATTTTTAAAATTTATAACTTAATATATATATATATATATATATATATATAAACAAACATGAACGTGAACATGAGTTATAACATTATTCCAAATTTTATAATTTATGGTTTTGCTTTTCCCTTATAATGTTTGTATTCATTAGCAACAAAGGATAGCAAGAAAGCTAATCTTATTGAGGTTGTTAATATTTTACTTTTGATAATACCATGCTATAAACATATTTTGGTATATTGTAAATATTTGTTCTTTATTTTATTTTTATTTTCAAATTTTGAATATATAATTTTCAAAGAAAATAATTTTTAACATTTTATAATTAGAAATAGAAATATTTAAGTTACAGATAAATTTACAATTTTTTTTCATTATATTTTTTTTTGTTTTCTTTTTTGTTTTACTTTTTATTTAATGTAATTAATTAACCTAATGTGAACTTTTTCATTAAATTGTTTGAGTTATTTGGAATTTTTTTCATATAAACAATGCATTTGTATTAGTAAAGTGATGTAATCTTGTTTGTCAATAGTTTAATTTATTAATTTTTTTAAATAATTAATAGAAAAAATGTCTTTTTCCTCGAAAATAACTTATTGACTACAATAGAGTGTCATTTCAAAATAATACTCAATGTATATATTCTTACATAATCTTCTAATACTGAATGTATATATTCTTACATAATCTCCTAATAGAAAACATACATTGAAAAACATAATTGAACAAGATTAAAAGGTTTGAGCTTTATGTCCACATTATTATGACTTGCTTTATCCATGCATGTTCCTAGGTGATGCTACTGCACTGTCTCGGTCTCCTCCAATATTGAGTCCACAAAAAAATTCTCCCTATCCTGTGCCATACCATGGTAATTCAACGGCTCCAACCTAGTGTGTTTGAGAAAGATATTCTCTTGTTTTAGTTCCTGGATCATATTCCCTCAATAATTAATTGTTTCCATGATTATGGCTACCTCCCTGTCACACGTCTATTCCTACATTATCATCTAAGAATTCGTGCTAGAAATGGAAATTTTGGAATCCATAATCCCTATTTCTTAAATTCTTAGTTAAAGATTGACCTCTTGAAATTCACAATTGACAAAATCATTTGCATGTTTATGTCCCTACCATATGATTATTTCCATGAAAGTAGCAACAAAATATCCCTACAAATATGCTTGCTCCACAAATAATCTTTTGTCTCCTAGTCCATGTTCAAAACTAGACCCTTTGTCCCATGCTAATAGGTGTGAAGCCGAACCCTAGTTTTCCTCCACTCTTCCAATTATGACCTTGGACTAAGGAGAATCTCCTTTCTCCCAAGAATACCATATTTGAATTTAAAAAAAAAAAAAAAAAACTTAATTGAGATATGCGCAACATTCCAAAAACTCCAAGAAATGAATGGAACCACAAATCTAGTGACCCAAATTCCACATACCTCTAGATGATTTTATCTCTTGAATGTTCTCACAGTACAAACTCTAACGTGGGAAGGAAATCTCCCACCTTCTTTAACGATGAAGCGAAGGGATGATTGGTTAAGCCTCCCTCTCTTCATATTAATGCATGAAGCACTCTGTTCCATATGAGATATAAGTGATGAGTCATGCGATTTGACATCTCGAATGAATGACAAGCTAACCAACAATGATTCATAAATACCTCCACAGTTGAAAAACGTGATGAGGGGATTCCCCAACCCCCCCGCCCAAAAAAAAAAAATTCCTTCCATTAAACTTTGAGGTAATAAATTTCTCCCAACTCCTTGATTGCTTTACAAAATTACAAAATTCCCTCTTTAGCCAATAATACTTTCTTTTCCATTCAATTTTCATAGAATGTGATAATATTCCACTTCGTTGAATCTTACCTCTTTTATTATTCTTTAAATGATTATTGAAAAAGTTGATTTGACTTTTCCTGGACCCTTTCCTTAGTGCTTTGTTAGTTAGCTCGGAATATCGTATCCCTGTTATTTTAATGTACATTTTGGCATCAAGTAATCTCAAACCCATGAATAAAGCCAAGGCGTATGCCTTATTTTTAGTTGCTTGAACTAAACCCCATGCATAAGTATTTATTTCATTTCCTTCAAGATCATACATGTTCCCTCGTATTTCTGCCACTCCAGTGTTACCTTTTGATGCGTCATCAAAAAATAACATACACCTTTTTAATCTTGTCTCCATTTTTGTGAATTCATCATTGCTCAATCTAGTCTTCCATTTTTCCTCATCTAGGATTTGTGATGCTTGATTTTGAACAATCATGTGTCTAAAGTTGAGAATGTTGTTTACCCGTGACCTCTCTTCTTGAGCCAACTCTGGCCACAACATGCCCTTTAAAACTATAATGTGAACTACTTTTGCAACCAAACTGCACTCCAAAATTGATTTTTTTTTAGATGATAAGGTTTTCTACTTAAAAAATTATTTTACTCTGTTAACCAAATTTCCCAACAAACAAGTTTTGGTACTATCATCCAAAGACATTTGAAAACTCTCATTGTCTGAAATGATCCTAAGTAATTTCACTTCCAACCAATGAACATTTCAAACCATGAATTGGGAAGTGAAACCCTTTCTAAATGAAACCCTTTTTAGGATTTCTATGCATGTGTACTTCGAGACTTGTTAAAAAAGTATTTATAATTGAAATACAAATGATGTGTTTTTTCATTATATTCACAACATGAACACATCTCGATGGCCCTTGAATTCCTCTCTTATCTAAATTGTTAGTTGTTAGCAACTTTACATGCACCATGATCTAACATAATGCATTTACCTTTGGAAAAGAGTAGCCTTGCAATATCGACTCCCATATTCTTTCCTTGGGAGGAAAAGGGGAATTTAACAATAGGCCACTATATCCTTCCTTCACCAAATAACCTTTTTTTTCTCCATCTCCTTTCATCTATATGAATGAGACCAATCAAGGAACATCTAACTAAAATTTTCAATAAAATGTCTATTTATCTAAAATCCCTTTTGGGAGAGTAAATTTTTCCATCCCTTGCAAATCCCTTCTTCATTCCACTCTAAGATGTATGATGATTTTTTTTTTATCTTTTTCCAAAAAAACTAGGTTTTAAAGGACTCAATTCATCAATAAACTCCAAAGAGGGGTTCTATAAAATATGACCATGATACCATAAATGGGGTTCTATAAAATATGACCATGATACCATAAATTAATAGACCTCACATTTCTTTGTACCCATCATATCTTGGACTAAATTAATGGGGTCGTTAATATAACAATTTCCAAAGAATTTAACCTCCATTATATAAAAAAGGAGAGTCTAAACATCGCTTAAGATCCCGGATGAAATATTTAGTGAGATTGATAATCTTCCACCATTCCTACGATCCAGTGACTAAACGTCATAGAATTTTGGCTCTCATTTCTATGTTCATTATAATCGGTTCTTCGATTGCGATCCCTCCCCTGTATTTGTTGGATTTGATAATTAACCAAGTGAAATTTATTTGTGTTTATCTTTCCTCCTTCCCAAATGAATTTCCTTATACTCTTGGCCACATACTCCATGATTTTATTTGGTTCCAATATTGCAACACACCAATAGAGAGGGAGAGCTAAAAGAACAAATATAATTAGAATTGTCTTTCTGGCTAGATTCAACCATCTTGTCCCCCATTGTTGAATTCATTTATCTATTTTTTTTATCATCCGTTGACATACCTATGAAGTGGGATTCCTTAATGAAATTGGCATTCCTATATATTTTAAAGATGTGCAAGATTCAACACTTGGGAAGCCTAATATCCTTGAACTTTCTTGCAGTTGTTCCTATATTATATTCCATCCATATATTTGAATTTTCAAATTATTTACCTTCCCCAAAGCATTTAAGAAGCTACATCCAACACTTCTTTGAATCTCCTTGCAATTATAATCGATGATGCTCCTAAAATTAACGTGTCATTTATAATTAGAGAATCATTGATCCATTTTACTCCTCTCTTAAAGTTTAATTCTTGTATCGTCCCAATATTTCTTTCATGTTCTAGTTTCCCATTCTTAATGATTTTTCCATTGTAATATAGAGAAGAGGGGACAATGTGTATCCTTGCCTTAATCTTCTTTTTATTTAAATTAATAGGTTGGTCTTCCATTTATCAGGGGGCTATTGAAGGGGCTTTAGTACAAAATTTAATCCAATGAATGAATTCTTCTTCAAAACCAAAATTCCTTAAAAATTCAATTGGACAAACTCGATCCAACACATTTTACATATGCATTTTTATGATCATCCCTTTATCTTTTTTCACTCTACTAGAGTGAATATCTTCTTGTACCAAAATTATATTTTCCACGATCTTCCTCTTTTGGATGAAACCTTCTTGGTTTTTTGATATCAATTTTTGTAGGACCTTCTTCATTCTATTAGCTATAATTTTAGTCAACACTTTGTAGGTTTAATTTCATAATGAAATAGGATGGAATATGGAAAAAGTGGCAGGGTAAACCTACTTTGGGATAAGAGATGAAAAGGAAGAATTACTTCCACCAACCACTTTTTTTTTTTCAAGGTATAATTTAGCATATTTTTTAAATCGTATTTCACAAAATCCAAAAAAGACCTAAAAAAACTGATAGTGAAACCATGAGATCCCTAAACTTTATCCTATTTCGAATTCTAGATAGATTGAGATATTTCTTCTTCTTCTATCCCTTGTAGCAAGGCTTTATTATCTTCCCCGCTTATTAATGATGATATGTGTTCCAACATTTGTCTTACATTTTTTAGCATTCTCTTCCTCTTCTAGTATAAATCTCTTCAAAATGTTGTTTGGTCACTTCTTCAACTTCTACAAACTATTCCACAGTAGTCCCATTCTCATTATAAATTATTTTTACTATGATTTTATGCATTCTTTATTTTTTTTTGTTTATGAAAAAAGGAAGTATTCATATCTCCATACTTCAACTGTAGACTTCGCGATTTTAAACACCATTCTTTTTATTCCTTCATATGGGCCACTTGAAGTTTTTGACAAATATCTCTCTCCTCTTGCATCATTTGTTCTATGAAAACTTCCTTTTCCAATGATTTTTTAATCTCTTCTAATTGCTTTTGATATTTCATCCTTTCCTATCCTAGAGGTGCATATGAAAAAATTTCCCATTACTTCAAGACATGTTTAACTACTTTCATATTGGGTTCCCAAATATATTTTGGAGAACCAAGTCTTTGATACCAAAGACAAAACTTCCACATTTTGTACCCAAGAGGGGTTAAATCTGAAGGGGATCGGGCCAAAATTTTATGGGGGATCAAGGATAATACAATAGGTTTATGATTGGACACAATGAAAGAGACAATTTTATAGGATATGATATAGTCGTTGTGAATAATAAATCTATCCAACAATGTCACAATATGGTTGGGAATATATCTCTTATTACCCCAAGTAAACTTTCCTTTTATAGGTTTTGAATAAACTATATCCCACTCAAAGATTAGATCTTCCAATATTTCCATCACAGGGTCTTTAACAATCCTAGCCCCCCTTTTCTCTAAGCTTCACAAGAATCTATTGAAATCCCCCGCTACAATGCTATAATTTATCACATGGTTTTCACTAGAGGCTTGTAGAGTGTCCCAATAACCAATTGTCTCTATATATCTAACAAGAATATAAAATTTTAAAATAGTATAATACATACCTAATTACAAATGTTGAATATGACTCAGGACCCAATTTTTTGAGCAACAAAATGTCTCCATCACTATCCTCTCTAATTATCACATTGTATATATTCCACATGATGCTCCTCTTGAACTTAATGTGTTCCCTTCACTATTTTTCCATAGTTTTTTTCTAATTTTATTTACTTTTTCTTCCTCATCTTAGTCTCCTGGATAGGAATTACATGAGGTTTCTTCTCTCTCAAAAAGTCTCTAAGAGCATATTCCTTGCTCCTTCCCAAATATCTACAATTCTAAGAGAGCAGAATCATAATTATAGGTTATATGCTAAGGTGTCCCCAATTGGATCTGGAGGCCTGTGAACTTCGTGTTCTTTATTACCTTGATATTTCCTCCTTGTGAAAGGGTACTTTCAATAGTTTGTTGAGTCCCAATTTCTTTATCTTTATTTGTTCTTTCTTCTAGCTTTTCTATATGTGATTTTATTCTTGTCTTTTTTAATGGATTTTTCCTCTTGTATTTCCCTTTATTCTAATGCTTGTTGTGCTTTTATTCTTATGATTATTTTCCATGGTTGTGTGAGGGTTTTATCCATTGCTAATTCTATCTCTTCCTTTCTTTCATCATCTAAAGTTTTTTCCTCATTCCTCATGCATTATAATTTCCAAAGTAGCTAAAACTAATGAATCAAATTGTCTTCTTTGCTAAGGACATTTCTGCATCTTTATTAATTGTTTCACTAGCCAAATCCATAAACTTTTTTGAAGTAATGACCTAATTTTCTTTAGAAATACTTTTATTTGGTGTCGATTTTGGTTATGAAGGTCTTGACGAAGCTATCTTCTTTTGACTTGCTTCCATAGGTTGTTTGGATTTGGATGATGCCACACTTGCCCATTTCCTTTGATGGGAGATGGAAGACATTTTTTTTTCACTAATTTCCATTTTCCCTTTGTTCAGTATTTGTTGTGGTTACCTCTTGTATTTTCTTCTTACAATACTTTGAAAAATGACCATATTAATGGAATATTTTACATTTGAAAGGGAGTTGTTCATAATCTAGTTGTTGGATATGGGCCGAGGCATCTAAAGTTAAACATATGACTTCAAGTAATCCCTTTTCTAGATTGAATTACACATAGATTATGGCACATGCATACATGATTGATTAGGGTTTAGAATTATCTATATATTTTTCTAGTATATCTCCAATGCTTTTAAGAGCATCACCCCCCAACAATGTAATGGTAAATGAGGAAAAATGACCTAGACAAGGAAAGTTGAGTGAATATCCACTTATGGGTCAAAATTGAGTGTCCATCTATTGAGATACATGCCTCTAGTTTCATAGATTTATGGACCACTTCTAAATATCAAGTCTCTATCTTCCTTAAATTTGAATAAGAAGGAATACAAACATTGGTCAAAAAAGAAATGATGCATCCTACCTTTGATCAAAGGATACCATCTCTTTTGCAACCAAATTTCCATTTGTCAAGGAGAAGGCCATAGCCCAGTAAACTAAACATTCAACCTTGACATAGTTGTAGGCCTATCAGCCCTTAAGGCATGAGTAAGAAAGTAACACAAACTTAGAGTTTAGCAAAGAAGCAAGATTAAATAAATTTCACTATGAAATTATTTATTACTTGAATTTCTTTACTACTTGAATGATATGAGTTATTTCCATTTTTAATCTAGATACATTTCCTTTATTTTTTTAAGAGTTTCCTTTCAACCAACTATGATTTGATGCTCTTAAATGATAAAAAAAATTCCTTTTCATATTCCCATCATAATGTATACTGGGTAGTTGTGTCTTTAATCATATTAAAGCATATTTTCCGATCTTAAAATATATGCCTCTTTTGACCATAAAACACTTGTTGATACAATAATTTAATTAACTTTTTTTTTCCAATCGAAAATTAGCTCAATTATATTAATATATAATTTGTTTACATAATCATGTCTTTACAATATCTTCGACATAGCCATAAACTCGACTGTGATCACATAATATCAATGGGTATCCCTATGCCCCGAAATACCAAAAAGATACCAAAAAGGATAACAAAAAGCTAAGACAAACATACAATATGCCAAGTAGTCCTTCAACTTTCCTGATACAGAATTTTACTGGACACCATCTCATGCTAGAAACAAAAATAAATATAGTAGAAACTTATTAGTTGCGCTAATATAAGTTTATGAACATCGTGGGGCCTTATTTTCCATCAACCCATGTGTAATATGAAAATTTTCCTTATGGCTTGTGAATATCCTGTTTGGATAGTAAATCCACCTCCCTATTGAAATCTATGTAGATATGAGCGACGCTGATTTCTCTGAATTTGTTGAATATATAGATCCTTGATTCTATGCTTCCATCTTTCTAATGCACATGCCGGTAGACTTACTTTATCATTTAACCAATCAATTTCAATTTTTGAATCTCCCAATACTTGGATGTCTCTTATAGCCAACTCAGTTGACATGGTTAATGTTGCCCAAACTCCCAATAATTCTTCCCTTTCATTTGTTCCTTATCCACAGTTAAAGGTCCATCTTTAAATTGAAAAAGTCTGATGTTTTTAGAACCCCTCCTGCTCCACATTGTTGGCCATTTGATTGTGTTTCTCCATCAACCAAAGACATTTTGGAGATATTGGCGCTGATGTGTATGAATGATATTTTTCTATTTTTTCATATTCATTTATGTCATATGTGAATGCTAGTTTTATGAATTACTTCTAGACCAATTTTCATATGTTTACAGTTACCATGATTTTCATTCTAAGTGCAGTGAAAATATGATCAGTTGGTGAATCAATTAGTTTTTTCTAACTTATTATAATTTTAAGTCTTCATATTTATTTCCCTTATGAATTATTTATGTGCAAGTGATAAAAATATTTAACTACACTTAGCTTTTAGTTTTCTCCTGATAAGGATATGATAGAATATAATAGAGTAGAAGTGCATCTTAGGACTATAGATAATCATTTTAGTTTAGAATTAGTTCTTTAGAGTTTTAATTCATATGAGAACCTTCAGTTCTTATATTCATATTTAGATAGTAAATTAGTTAGATTGGTAACCAAGCCAAAATCTGGTCGAAAATGTTATTCCAAATGAGAGTGGATCTAATTGGGACCTACCATCGAGTGTTATCCCTTACCTAATTGAACGGGATATTCTAGCGCATAAAAAAAATAGCACTAGAAGGAGGGTGATGGAACTGAATGACTTCAAAGAAAAGCACAAACCCTTACCATGCTATTTCACAAGTAAACACTTCCTTCTCCAATGATTTCCATCAATTTCTCGATGAGAATACTTCTCTTCCCACATCATATAATGTGAACACACCAACTCAAGCCAGTACTCAACATGCTTCCACTCATTCTGAATCCACATTTTCCTCCCCAAAACCTCACATATTAACCCTCACACATGTCGATACCATTCTTAGGCAGTCTCAAGAGCGAGTGAACCACACCCTAACTAGACAAAGGAGTAGACAGACATGATAACTTCACATTGACTATTCGATACCTCACGTTCGGGAGGATCCTCGAAGCGAATAACCACTCTCTATTTATCCTTTCACATATCAAGAAAATCATGTTGTCGGAACCCCTAAATATCACATAACTCAAGATACATCAGATTTTGCAAAGAATTCCTATTTTGACCTCGAACGTTACTTACTGGCTAGTGGTGTCGATAGTATACCTCCATATCTCCTTGAATCCCCATATTATACACCAAGAAATGAGTCAGAAGCATACTCTAAGGAAGAAGAGGAAAATGAAAGTGAACTAGAAAACAACCCACTAGATAGACTTGTATCAACCTCCAAATATAGCTAGATCTAATGAAAATAAAAATGGCCCCTCCCTATGAGACTTGGTTGGTTCTTGATGCAGTCTCTGTACCTAGTATTCTGCATGACATTCCAAGACATCCGGAGAAATGTTTTCCTAAATTTGACCCTGACAGAAAAGATGTGGCTGAAGACCACGTTAAAAAATTATTACTTTCTGTAAGACTCCAAAAAATTTAACACGAAGATGTTGTTTGTCAGTTGTTCCCACTTACATTTGAGAATAGAGCCTCAATATGGTTCTTCTCTTTATAGGGAGCTTCCATCACTAGCTGGAGAACTTTTGAGACCATGTTTCTTAGGAAATTTGGGGAAAATAAAACGCCAACAACTTTGGTCCTGTAGTCATCCAAAATTAAAATGGAGTCTAAGGAACTGGTAAATGATTACAATCAACACTCCCTTACCCTATTGAAATGAATCCCACAAGCCTCTAATCATGTTGAAGACGTTTCCATTGAATTTTATACCTTTGGTTTACCCATGTCCATGGTGATGCTTGTTAAGAATATCGAAAGGGCCACCCTTGAAGCAAATTTTCAGGATTCCCTTAAAGTTGAGAAAAACATGATGAGTTTAAAAGGGAATCTAGGGTCAGAACCCTTCAAAGACAATGGTAAAAACAAAGAAACTATATCGAAACCCTGAGAAGAGAAGAACAATTATGATTCCATGGATTTGGAATCTCTTCAAAGGATTGTTAAGAAACTCTCTAATGAGATGATAGATTTGAAGAAGAGCCATGGAGAAGGATATTCTAGTGAGAAAAAACTTCTTAGATTTCCTTCCAAGAAAGATAAAAATATTCCCCCCAACCAATAAAACCAACCCTTCTTAGGTAGATGGTATTAACATGGAAGATATTTTTCAAGCCTTACAGACTTGGGTAACATAAAATATGAATGATGTCAAGGATGAAGGAGAGGAAAACCAAGAACAATAAGAACAACCTCAAGAGTCTCAAGAAACTGAATAACAACAATTGAATTCATTATGGTATATCACTTCTAGTGGAGAGGAAGAAGAAATAAAGGAAGTACACATGTCCCAAAATGCCATAACTACTAGAAGTGAAAGAAAGAACACCTCGTTTGACATCCAAAACATTTAAAATCCTCTTACAACTACCACTTCTAGTACCAAGCAAGCCTCGTCTCCAACCAACACCACTAATCCTAATATTTCTAAAATAACACCCTCCAACCACAAAGAAATCGATCAAACACCTAAGACAAATGTTTCATCCATCCCCCAACAATATTGGAATATTATTTCCTAGAAGATATGAAGAAAACTAAAGCCAATATTGCCATGTTTGAGCTTATGAAAATCCCACAAATTCAAGAAAATGTCATTAAAACTATGAAGGGAAAGGCTTCCACTTGCAGTAAATAAACTAATGCAGGGATGAATAAAGGAACAACCAAAGCAATCCCATATAGCAAATATAATTCATCCAAGAGTCAGGTAGCTACAAACACATCCTTAACTGGAGAAAGGTCAATATCTACTACTCACCTTCCCTAATTACTTTTGAAATCTTTAATAGGAATGTTCATAACTCCATGGTAGACTCAGGATCCTATTCTAATGTTATGCTTCTCAAAGTTTGTGAAAAGATTAATGTCAAACCTTAGGAATTTGATATTCATATTATTCAGTTAGATAGAACTTGAGTCAAAGTAATTGGGGACCTAAAGAATGTTTTAAGCAGAATGTCTTCTAATCCTAAAATTCATCAAACCATTGACATTATTGTGGTGGACATACCCGATAACTATGGCATGCTTAAAAGTAGAGATTGGTCTGCTATGTTGAATGGATATTTTCCTATTGACTCGTCACATCTATGGCTTCCTTTAAATGGAAAACCTAATTAGATAAAAATTGATAGAGAGATATATATGAAGAACGTGGTGACCGATTTGAATGACTCAAATTAACCTGTGGTGTTTAACAATTCAATTTTGGGTAATTATTCATATGATACATTTTTTGGGAATTACACATCTGAAACATCTTCTTTTGCATAAACTAACACTCAATCTAAAATCCTTCATTGCACTCAGATTGTTGAGCCAAACTGTAACATAGTAGATCAAGCTGATATTTCTTCTAGTGTACAACCTAACATAATTTCCAAGGATAAATTAAAGATACTTACTAACTCTACTAATCTCAATAATTCAAAAAAAGTTGACAACTTGAAATCAACTATTGAATAGAAAAAATGGGATCCTAATATCTGGATGCTATTTTTTATGGATCCAAATCTTTAGAAGGTGAAAGTGTTGGTTGCATACTCAAAGATCTAGAAGGAAAGAAAGCGTTAATTGCTTGCAGACTAGAATTGTAATGCACCAACAATAATATCGAATATGAATCTTAGCTACAAGGATTAAAAAAGGTAGTAGAGTTGAAAGAAAATAAAATTAAGGTATTTGGTGATTATAAAATTGTTGTAAGACAAGTAAGGAACACGATTCATTTTCTTTCAATTCATCTCAAACATTATTAATTATAGGTATGGGAACTAATCAAGTCTTTTGATGCATTTAATATCAATCATATTCCCCATTGACTAAGCTATAGTGAAAACTTACTTGCTAATGTTGCATCTAGATTAATACCGTCGGAATGATTCATTCCTGATACCTTTTCTATTGAACTTTTATACATACCATCAATTCCCGACAACATAACTAGATGGAAAATCTTTGATGATGAACACTAGATTATTAGCTTCTTACACCTCAAATACACATTCAAAGACTATGTTATAGATGAGGGTCAACATGATAAAATGTTGAACTATGATGATATTGATCAAGCTCAACAAATAAATCAATCTAGTTCAGCCAAAAATATCCCCAAGAATGTAGTGAGTCTGGAGAAACTTTATAAGTGGAAATTCATAGGATGATTGTTAGGATCTTCCATAGGTTTTTCATCGAATTTCAGACGATAATTTGGTAGAGATGGCAGGCCAAAATGGGTAATGAAGGATGGGATCATTTTTTAAATGCGACAGATCTGGAATATCTAACATAGCCAAGAACGATAGATATCGGTTAGTTTGTTGATACTGGTGATAACCATATTGTGTGGGAACACTAGTAGGACCATATCTAGGTTGTGGCGAGATGAAAAAACTAGATGGTCCTCCCATATATGGTGGTTGTCTTGTTTGTCCACCCATGTATTGTGATGGAACAGATGGACCTCCTACATACTACGATTGACTTTTTGATCCCCCAATGTAATGTGGTTGGCCTGATGGACCTACCATATATTGTGATTGAAGGTACCGTTGCAACGAAATTGTGGGGTTGACAGATTGATAGGGAATAATTCCTTATGGAGGAATTCCCATTAGATTGGGTTGAGTCCAGAAAAGATTCACAACTTCTGGATATGGATTTCCAGGATACAGGCCAGTGGTAGTAGGGATATAAGGACTTGCAGGAGTGGTTTTCCCCCATGCTTGTTCATGTTGCAACCATGTAGGTTTCCCCCCAGTAAAAAGTTTCCTTGAAACTGAAGGTTTCCCCCCAACTGAAGGTTGGCCTCCTATTGAAGATTGACCTCCAATGTAGGGAGTAATAATATGTGATGCATGAGATGGAGGTTGATTAGATTGTGTAACCATGTTTGTGTGAACGAATTGACTGCTGGCCATTCGACCGATGGGACTACCAAGTAAAGCACTTAGCGTTTGGAAAAAATGAAGCAAGCATATTACCCGACTCATGTGCAAGAGGAGATGAACGCACAAGTGGTTGAGTCAGGGTTACCTAGGTCAATGAGATTTTCAAAAAATATGAAGCACCAACATTATCAACTACGGGATTTGTGGAAAAGGATGAATTCCCAAGTCCTTCAGGAAAACCAAAAATCGGTGGGTTCATGCCAAATGATGGTATAATGGTTGAACTAGGCGATAAATAGTAAGAAAAAAAGGAATCAACGTATCTCATGGATGGTGGATAAAAAAGTGGTTGGCCAAGTGGATCAATAAACATAGGATTCACAAAGGATGCTAAGCTTTCTACGAAGGTTGGGATCGGTTCTTCAATGTGATGGCCACTTCCATGAGTGACGCTCCCAGTTTCAGAAGTGTGATCTACGATCACTGCTTCATAATAAGGATTGTGTTAAGGTTCTTGAGTGTCAGGTTCCATACGTAACTTTGATCCTAAGCCTGATTATGAAAAACAAAGAAACACACTCCTATGAAAACTAAAAGCAATCAACTAATAAACAATAGATTTAAGGATCTTCTGAAGACGGGATATCAAGCCACCAACGAAGAAGTGAGAAGAAGTTACCCCAACCTCCACATGACAACTCTTATTGATGCAAGCAACCCTCGCTTTCGCAAGATCACCCTCCAAGGGTACTGAGAGTGTGATGTGATGTTTGCCCCAGGTACCATGGGAATCCCCCCATAGTCACCTCTATAGGTACCTAGGAAATGCCACTAAGGTTACCAACTCATAGTCAGCCTCTCGGGGGGTACAATTGATAGTTGTGACTGAACGTATGGGAATGATATCAAAGTTTGAATCTCTTCAAGAGAACTGAAGACAAGTGGGTTGATAGGAATACAAAGGACCCCGATTGGATTCAGAGTTCACGAAGCATTGAGACCAAATGAATTCAGTGGTTTCTCAAGAAAACCCCCCAATATGTGATATGTTTGCTACGATTGCTTAAGCTTTGGAGGGGTAATCTTTGTTTCTCTCCTACACACAACTTTGTGTTTAGCCCTTGTGTGAGAGGAGGTTCTTGGATATGCTTATACGAAAGTTGGATTTATACTCTTTTTGGTGTTCTATAATCTGTTTAGTAGTCTTGGACAATTTTCTCACTTCACCTAGTCCAAAGACCCTAATCCTAGGCTATTGTTGGTGTGCTAAAACCAAAAAAAATATTCGAGTTTATTTAGTAGCATGTGGTTGATTTTAATGGATTTTAACTCAAAGGGTTCATGAAGATGAAACTGATGATGTGTAAGAGACTCGACTCCAATAGAATGCAAAAGAATGATATGCAGTTCTTTCTTTTGATGAATTTTATGTATGTGAAGGACAAGAGTTCTATTCTTCTTAATACAAGCAAGCACTCAAAAAAATGCAATTTCAATTTTTGGGATCAATACGATGCCAAAATACTAAGAAAATGTTTCTTAAAACCGAAATCCACATGAAAAACTAGCTATTTTTCCAAACATAAACCAAAGCAAACTTCCTAATGAATGAAAAATTTCTTTGTTTGATTAACTATTCAAGGAGATATTCAAACTTTTTGCTTCTTTAAATTTCAGATGAAAGATATCTAATACAAAGAACTATGAGGAAAACATAAATCAAACAAAGTGCACTCAAAGTGATGAGAAATGAAATAAAACAAGTAGGGGATAACATGTTCAATCAAGAACTCAATGATGCAAAAGATGAAGAAGACAAACACTCATGAAAATCCTCAAATGATGAGCAGCAAGAAACATAAATCAAGCTAGGTTGTCATAAGAGTCTTGATCATCTAAAAAGTGAGATGTTTCAAATGAAGACAAGAAGGCTCAATACCAAGCAACCTTTGTAAACCTTAGTTGATGAACAATCCTAAACAATCAAGAAATCTGAAATCTTTACGAGACTAAGATCAAATAAACTCAAAAGGAAAAAATAACCAAGGGATCCTATTATCCCAAGGGGACCACAACTAAGAGAAAATTTTCAAACTCAAAGGATAAACACAAATGAATGATAAATTCCCAACTCGTCAAAAAACAAAGTCAAGAGTATTCAAAGGTCTCTAAGAAAAAATCCCCTCCGGATCAGACTGAGAAAAAGTGAGCAGAAAGTGGCAGAAAAACCTAGAAAAGGACATCAACTATCTTGTTTCCAAAGGGATAGAGTGCTACAATGCTCTGGTATACACTACAGGGGAGCGTTGATCATAGATCAACACTGTGGTGTACACACTAGAGGAGCGTTTCCCTTCCCAAAAACTCAGAAAATTTTTCCAAAGACTCTGTGAAATTTTTCCAAAGAATCTGTGAAATATTCAATGAAGAAGAGAGAAAGGGAAGTAGATAAAAAAAAAAACAACAATCAATATCTAAAGGTGGGAAAAATATCATATGATCCAAGGAAATACAAGTCAATTTCACTCTCGAGTGGAGTCACCAATTTCTGTTACAGAAATATTCCCCTGCGGATAGGTGAATTTTCCCTTGGATTACAGACCCCTAATACCAAGACAGAAAAACACAAGTGGACACTAACATCCCTTTGAATCTATTTTAACCAATCAGAAAGAGAGAGAGGGAGAAAGGGTTTGATGCACCTTGTTTCGAAGTTTTTCCTCACTGCCTTGAATCTGAGCTTGATCTCCAAACTCCTTAGCACAAGTTGATACCTTCACTACAATGGACAACAAATAGAAACATAGAACTCTTCCTCTACAATATTAGATCAAACAAATTCATCTACAAAGATCGAAATACCATTAGACAAATGCATGAAATAATATGCAAGATTGAAGGAAATAGGCCAAGTATATTAAAATCAGAACTCAAAGTGAATACTTACAAACATGGATGATGATGCAACACTCCTCCAATCTCCCCTCATTCAACCCTTGCATGATGCTACCAAGATCATAAGTTTGATATCTAAAAGCTTCCCCCCTTCACCATGGAAAGCCCTCATTCTGTAGGATTTGGAGGCTTTACCACCACGGAGAAGATCACTCACTAGATCCACTAAAATGGGATCTCCAATAGTTTTAGGGAGAAAATATCTCTCAAGGATTTTATGGAGAAAATATCTCTCAAGGATTTTAAGGAGGAAATATCTCTCAAGATCCACCAAATTACAATTTTGGTTTGAGAAAATAGCTCAACCATCCATTAGATTCTCAACCTCTCCTTGAGATTAGGAAACTAAATGTGAGGTGGATTCTCACACTAAATTAATTTCCTTTTTATGAATATTAATAAATAATTCATGTGCACATAGTATCTTGACCTTCATATGATATATTTTTCCTCCTCACTGACTAGGGATTGTGACAAATGTTCTTTCATGGTGTCAAGGTGTAGGCGACACTTAGCAAGGTGCATATGACACTTTTATGACACTTGTGATACTTAGGGTGAGGTACTTAAGTGTGGACTTTTGATTTGTAACAAAATCCAAAAGGCAAAAAGAGTTATTGGAAATTGAAGGTAAAATCTCAAGGCTCTACTCCCTTTTGGATATCGGATCCCTCATCCAAGAAAAATATGAATAATTAAAAAGTTATGAAAACTAAAGAAATGACTAGATGAAAAAAGAAGAGGTGGAGTGGAAACAAAAAAATTGATCCATATGGTTACAAGCAAGGGACAACAATTCAATTTTTTTTCATAATTATGCCAATCATCGTCGGAACATCAATTCTATTTGTGAGGTAAACAATGAAGAAGGAGAAATGGTGAGCTCATTTAGAGATAAATCTGAAGCAGGTGCGCTCTTCTTCAAAAACCTTTTTCCTGGCCCTAAGGGGGTGTCTGATCCAGGAAATTTTGGACGTGGTTTTCAAGTTTCAACTTGTTTTCAATGAAGAAATGAATCAGTATTGAGGAGAAGAAGTGACTAAATCTGAGCTAAACTTTTCCCTTTTCGTGATGAAGAATGGAAAAAGTCCTGGCTCAGACGGATTCACTATTGAGTTCTTCAAATTCTTTTATGATTTGTTGAAAGATGATATACTCTTCATGATCAGAGAATCTCAGAGAGAAGGAAATATTTACAGGCCTCTTAACTCAACCTTTCTCTGTCATATTCCTAAGAAGAAAAACAAAGAATCCTTTGAGAGTTTCAAACCCATTTTGTGTTGTAACATAGTCTATAAGTTGATTTCCAAAATCGTTTCTCAAATACTAAGACCCATGCTTAGTGAACTGATTAGAGAAGACAAAATTGGATTTTTACAGAATAGTAAAATCTACAATACTGTGGCCATTGCACGAGAAGTCCTCCACTTGATGAAAAATAAAAACCTCAAAGCAAACATCTTAAAGGTGGACCTCTCTAAAGAATATGACAAGGTTAAATGGACTTTCCTTTGTCTGGTCCTAATCCAAATAGGAATGAAGTTAAGGACTGCGAACTAGATAATGGGATGCCTTCCGAGCGCATCCTTTGTTGTCTTTATTAATGTATCCCCTTCACTCTTTGTCAGATCTTCAAGGGGGATGCTTCAAGTTTTTCCATCATCCCCTTTTTTATTTCTAAACATAGCGGAAGTCTTGAGTAAAATTTTGAAGGAGGCATGCTAGAATGGATTGCTGAGAGGTTTAAAGGTGTCAGAATCAGAGAGGATTTCTCATATCCTATTTGTGGATGATGTCTTATGCAGTTTGTTTGACACTATAACCGATGTCTCTAGACTCAAGAACGTCTTGGACTTGTTCTATAAGGCAACGAGGATGCAGAATAATCCGTAAAAATCATGCATTGGGATAAATAATTTCTCCCTAGTTGAAACAAACTCTTTCCTTAATGTCATCCCGGCTCAACTGAAAAGTCTTTAAGATGGGAGGAAATACCTAGGATTCTATCTAAATCCTGATAAGTACAATAAGGAGGATTGAAGTTGGATTATATGTAAAGTGGAAGCAAGGATTTCTTCTTGGGTATTTAGAACCTTATCTAGGGGTGGATGGCTTATGTTGATTAAATCTTTCTTGGAAATCATCCCAGTGTATTCGAACTCCATCCTTGTTATTCCCAAAGGTGTCTTGGATAAAATTAGGAGGTTGAGTTGAAGGTACTTGTTATCACGCAATCTGTACTTCCCAAAGCCAAAGGCAAGTGGATACTAAATTGGCATAACAAGGAGGATGACCTATCACTTTGACCTTAATAGGAAACCTCTTTATATTTAGGAGTAGTACCCTAGGGGAGATATCCCCAGTGACCTGGGGGTTTGAGAAGGCTAAGGTAAAAGTTACAAGAAAGTCCCACCCCTGTCACAGGTCACTCTGATCGAAAGTTCCAAGGTTTTATTGAGATGAAGCAACAGATAATTTGAGTGCCCCTGCCCAGAACAAGACAACATGTAGAAAATAAATGTTGTTTGCAAGTACCATATGATGTCAACGCTTCATAAAACCATAAAATTTTGGAAGATAAAAAAGTTGATATAAGACTAAAGAAATGTAAATATTTATAACAACAAAGAGTATTTAGCAACATCCACAACAATTAGGCCTTAATAATTTTAAAAAATGGCAAGATACAATAGCCCTTAAGTTGACAAAATGATAATAGTTGTTAGAAGAAATTATGACAATGTTTAATCATCTTTTAATTTTTCTTTTAGGATGGATTTGTTGTTGTTATAGATGGTTGTAGAAATATTTTTCAACAACAACAAATTAGTTAGTGAGTTAGTCTAATTTAGAGTTATTAAGAATTATTAAAAGTCTTAGGGGAGATGGTTTAAGAGTTTTTTGGTCAATCAATCACTTGCAAGGAGTGGACTAGTGCCTTTTAGGGTAATGGAGTCAAGGTTTGCAACGATAATTCTTAGAGGAAACAACAAATGATAATAGGTAATCTAAAAGGATGGGTGAAATGATTGAGGTGTTAGTAACCTAAGGCCTCAATATCTAAACCCTAGAAGGAAAAAATGATAGGAAGTAAGTAACCCTAGGACCTAGAGATTTCCTTCTTCCTTAGATCAAGCTTGAAATAAAATGTATGAAGCTAATGAAGAAATGATACCAGAGTGCTACAAAGGTAGGGATCTATTATATTTTTCAAAAGATATTTTTCTAGAAAAATCAAGTAGGTGGAAAATTATAAGGAAAAGGATAATAACATATACTTCTCCCCTAGGGGTTCAAATTAGAAATTTCATAATCTTAGAAATGAACAAGAAAATTTACCATAACCATTCAAAAATAAAAGGATAATTGTTGATTTACTTACTTCATCAAGAATAATCTAGCAACAAAACCTTAGTTGAATACTTTCCACCATGAAAAATGCCAAAAAACACCAAGAATAACCTTTCCAAGAAGTTGCACACCACTTAATTTCAGCCAAATACCATTAAAGAGGCCCGAATTTCAAACCTCACACTTGTGTGAGTGAAATATGATGAAAAAATGAGAGTTTTATCACTCTTTTTATACAATACCAATGACCTCTAATAAAAATTTAGGTCAGAAAAGGGCGACATGGCCTAATTACATAAAAAATCTAGTTTTTACATAAATTCAAAGAATTAAACCCTAAAATGTGCAATATAGGTGATGCCATGCCCTTCTAGGGTGATGTTAGGCCTCATAAGTGGGACGTCAAGATTCATGAGCAAAACTTTAGGCCTTCCAAGGCCTCCGGATGATGCCACATGTGCCACCTAGCACACAACTGCTTCCATCATGTCCATTTGATGTTGGGTGATGTCTAGGGTCACATGGATCATAGCAATGCCAATCACGTCTAATAATCAAACTACCCAAACATGTGCGTTAAACCCCCCTTTACCCAGACAAATGCTCAAAGATGTTATGCAGTTTAACAAGCGAGGTTTGGAGAGGGTCTCAGGATGTCCTATTGGGATAATCCTCCTTAATTTTGGGGTGTTTCCAAGGTGAATACCAATCTAGGTCATGTAGGTGTATGAAATGGTGTAGGGAATGTTTGGGCAAGGGGTGTAGTGATAACAGGGAAATGTAGGTCTTACCTATGGGTTCCTCTGTAGACGACGAGTTGCACCTTGCCATGGATGCCATTGTTTCCTAGCCCATTCAATGCCTTTTATTCTTTTTCTTATTGCTTTTTCTTTTCAAGAGAATAGTTGGAGGACACTGTCATGGCGTGGCGACCAGTGGTGACAGTGTTACCCACAAGCACTTCACAAAAATGAGAAGGTTGGCTCGTGATGAGACTCCCTTTCTCTTGGCTATGCCACCAAGAGCCACTACCCTGGTTTGGTGACCATATGGATGGTAGTGTAATATCACTAAATTCCCATGGACCTAATAGGTTAGCTCATGATGAGACCTCCTATCCACCAACTAGATCTTGAGTTTTATTTTATTTTACGGGTCCTCGTTTCTTGTTGAGAATCCATTTATTGCTTTCTCGGGAATTCCTAGGAGAAGCATCTCAAGGTTTCGTTTTGTGTTTTAACATTTTCCAGCTACTTTTACCCTCTGGGCCTTTAGCCCCTTCTTCCCACAAGGAAAGGTACAACCCTTACTAGCTTGGCAAGCCCAATGCCCAAACCAAGATAGGGGAAGATGAGAGGGACAATGATGAAAAGTGGTAAATATGGAAGGAATGGACGATGATATTTCATAGACCCACCTAGTGGCAACTCATCCCTAAGGGAACCAACTTACTAGGCCACTATGTCACTCGCCCCAAGTATGAACAAGTTAAAGAGAATAATTTCCAAGAAAAAGTTAAGAAACACAAGAGAGTTCATTGCACATTTTCAAATGCTTCAAAAATTAGAGTGACACATACCATGATACCCAGAATAATTACCTCATGGATCAAGACCCACTGCTACTTCATAATCTGTCTAATGGGATGGATGTTGTTGCTTCTGATAGATAGGGCACACTGAAGAAAAGATGGGCCCTCTGGGGCCAAGCTCAATTCATATGGCTCTCAGTGTTCCATGTCTAGGACCCGTGGGCCTCAAGACATAATCTCCTTAGTTATCCATAGGATAGGAGATAACATTTGGCTCCAACTCAGGGACATGTGCTCACCGTAGAGCGCATGAGAACCTCAACATCTCTAGCATGACCTATAATCTGCTAGATCTCAACAAAAATAATTAGTAATCTTTTGGGGTGGTGATATCACCCCTATCTCATATATGATATAATAAATGAAAGATGAACATGCGTATATATACAATATGGAAAAATGAAAATAAAACTACAACTACACTAGCATGACATCCACATGGTATATATACAATGGATGCAAATTCCTACCTACTTCTACTTACCTGTTGGTATAATGCTAGGTGTAATCAAATAACCAGTGAAACCATCCTAGCAATATCTCATAATACATGCCTTTGTGCTTCATCATAAACCAAAAAAAAGACAAGTTAAGAACAAAATAAACATGAGTTAGAGCATGCATCATATCATCGTCAATCGTAAAGTCTAGCTCATGGAGGCGGGAGGGAGGGACAGAATTATGCCAAGTTACATTTCTAGGAAATTGTTAAAACCATATCAGGAAGGGATTGTGAAAAATCAAAGGTTCAAAAGGCCGACCCAAAGATTCTGAAGGTTGGCTACCTTGGACATCATCACATCCTGAGTTCTAGGAAGGGACTACGAAGAACCTAGAGTATGACCGATATTTTCCTAAGGGAAGACTGAAAAACTGAGATAATAAATTCTTCTTGAGGTTTTCAACCTACCCTTGAATTCTAAAAGTAAGCTTTGCCTCAGAGAAAACTCAAGACAAGGAACATATTTTACAACTGCATGCTTAGTGATATAGCGAGGTAAAGTAATCGATGGAGGCTGGAAAACCTTGTCACAAACACCTTGCTTAAAGCAAGCAAATTCCTCACCCTTATCAAGATTTAAGCACAATGGTGGTTGATAATCTTGTTCATGCAATAAATCCAAGTTCTCAAAGGAATACTCATCAAAATCCTCAAGGTATGACCAAAAATCATCATGAGAGCATAGAGCTAGGTCACCCTTCGATGCTTGGAAATCATATGCAAGCACATCATCTCCTTATTTCCAAGTGTCAAAATTAGTAGTAACCTCATATAATAATTGTAAAAGAAACATTTGGAAATCACCCTCAATGTCGTAAATTGGATCCCCATCATACCCAAGCACATCCCATTTACGTTTCCCAACATGTATGAACTCATCAATATTATCAAAAATGTCATTACCTTTGTCATAATATGAAGGGATTAAAACATCCAAGGGCTCCTCTAACACTTCTTCACTTCCCAAATCATAAATCAAAGCATCATCAAAATATTGGAAAGGGATATAACTTACAGTGTGTACTTCTTCCTATGAAGGAGCTTCGAGGGTTTGAATAACTTCATTAAAAGGAGGAACAAGCCTTAGCACCTCTTCCTCATGAGTTTCTCTTACTTCTTCAACTTCATAATACGTAGGGTCCAACTCGTCCAAGGATTCACTTTCACCTTTTGAATCATAAAAAAAGGTATTATCAAAAACCTGAAAAGGAAAGTGACTAACCTCATCCTCATCTTCTTGTGCAGGTGAAAAAGGATTTGGGACAGCTTCATGAGAGGGAGGAGAACACATCAATACTTCATCATGTTTAATATATTCAAGCTCTTGCTCTTTAAGCAAGTCCTCATTATCCTTGGGAGAGGCACGAGTAAATTCTCGCTCCTCCTCATGGGATTGCTAACCCTCATTAGGACCCTTCTCCTCAACCTCTTGTTGATCGATGCCTGGCTCCAAACCTTTCGGGGTTTCTTCAATAGGGTTCTCAAGGTAGGACATTCTCTTGGGAGTATCTGGGGTACCTTTAGGCTCCCCAACCTTGATTTCTGGAACAAAGGATTGTTTTTCCTTGAACAAGGACATATTTTTCTGGATTTGAATACCCATGTGATAAACTTATTGGATTTTACTAGGAGCCTTATCTTTGATAGGGAAACTTATTTTTCCTGTAAAGGATTTGGTGTAAAGAAAGAGAAGAAAGTAGTGTGTCAGGTGATGTCTTGTTGGGATCTGTTGTAATATCCTTTCAAATTTATCGTGAAATTCCCTAACAATTTCATTCTCATTCTTCTTTATGTGATTAAGTTCATTTAGCAAAACCCAAGGATCCCATCTCCTGAGGAAAAGCTCCTATAGTTGATCCATGGATGTAATCCTATCATCAGGGAGGCCATCATAACATCTCCTGGCATTATCATGAAGAGTAGTAGAGAAAAGTTTCATTGTTAGGTCTTCAACATCGTAACTAATGGGGTGGAGTTGAAAGAAAGCATAAAAATCACGCATATGTTTATTAGCATTCTCTTCATCATTACCAATGAATTTAGGGAGCCATTTTTCATACCTCGGAGACATTCATCGAGGATACCCTAGTATTTTACTCATATCCAAGGGTTTAAAATTTCTTGGGTCCCATTGAGAAGCCATGTTTTTCTTAATAACCAGTGGAGTCGCCAGATAATCCTTCTAGGGATCATTAAATGGAAAAAATGGAATCACCCTCAGTGGAGTTTCCAGATAAGATTCATAAGAAAAGGCTTTAAAGGAAAGGCTTACCGAAAAAGTGTCATTTTGAGGAAGATTGACTTAGTGTTCCCCGACAATGGCACCAAAAAGTTATCATGCAATTTTTACTTTCCCAAAGACAAAGGCAAGTGGATACTAAATTGGTGTAACAAAGAGGATGACCTATCATTGTCACCTTAATAGGACACCTCTTTTTATTTAGGAGTAGTACCCTAAGGGAGACATCCCCAGTGACCTGGGGGTTTGAGAAGGCTAAGGTAAAAGTTACAAGAAAGTCCCACCCCTCTCATAGTTCACTCTGATCGAAAGTTCCAAGGTTTTATTAAGATGAAGAAAAAGCTAATTTGAGTGTACCTTCCCAGAACAAGACAACAAGTAGAAAATAAATGGTGTTTGCAAGTACCATATGATGTCAATGCTTCATAAAACCATAAAATTTTGGAAGATAAACAAGTTTATATAAGATTGAAGGAATGTAAATATTTATAACAACAAATAACATTTAGAAACAACCACAACAATTAGGCCTTAATAATGCTTAAAAATGACAAGAAACAATTGCCCTTAAGTTGACAAAATGATAATAGTTGTAGCAATCTTTTGCAACAACAACAAATTAGTTAGTGAGTTAGTCTAATTTAGAGTTCGTAAGAATTAGTAAAATTCTTAGGGAAGATGGTTTAAGAGTTGTTTGGTCAATCAATCACTTGCAAGGAGTGGACTAGTGCCTTTTAGGGTAATGGAGTCAAGGTTTGCAGCGACAATTCTTAGAGGAAACAACAAATGATAATAGGTAATCTAAAGGGATGAGTGAGATGATTAAGGTGTTAGTAACCAAAGGCCTCAATATCTAAACCCTAGAAGGAAAAAATGCTAGGAAGTAAGTAACCTTAGGCCCTAGCGATTTCTTTCTTCCTTAGATCAAACTTGAAATAAAATGTATGAAGCTAATGAAGCAATACTAGTAGAGTGCTAAAAAGGTAGGACTCTAGTGTATTCATCAAAACAGATGTTTTCCAGCAAAATCAAGTAGGTGGAAAATTATAAAGAAAAGGATAATAACATATGCTTCTCCCCTAGGGTTTAAAACTAACAATTTCTTAATCTTAGAAATGAACAAGCAAATTTACCATAACCATTCAAAAATGAATAAAGAATTACAAATTTACTTACTTCATCAAGAATAATCTAGCAACAAAACCTTAGTTGAAGGATTTTCACCATGAAAAATGTCAAAAAACACCAAGAATAACCTCTCCAAGAAGTTGCACACCAGTTAATTTCAGCCAAATACCCTTAAAGAGGGACAAATTTCAGACCTCACACTTGTGTGAGTGAAAGATGATGAAAAATGAGATTTTTATCTCTCTATTTATAAAATATCAATGACCTCTAATTAAAATTTAGGTTAGAAAAAGCCGACACAACCAAATTACATAAAAAATCTAGTTTTTACATAAATTCAAAGAATTAAAGCCTAAAATGTGCAATAGAGGTGACGTCATGCCCTCCTAGGGTGATGTTGGTCCTCATAAGTGGGACGTTAGGCTCCATGAGAAAAACGTTAGGCCTTCCAAGGCCTCCAGATGATGCCATACATGCCACCTAACACACAATTGCATCCATTATGTCCATCTAATGTTGGGTGACGTCTAGAGTCACAAGGGTGACATCATGGGCCTCCTAAAGACAACGTTTAGGGGGGAGAGAAAGGCCCCCCTAGGTCTAGGTTTTCCAAAGTGTCTCTAGTGTAAAGTCCTTCTTTTCCTTTGGTGTCTCTCTACCCCTGGCTGGGCTCACAACATCCATATGGTGGGATTTTAGCCCCATGGAGGTTTGAGCTATTCATCTCCCCATATGTACTTGTCCACCAGGAATGGTCCTGCAACAACAATAAGTACGCCCCCCATGGGTTCATAAGTCACAGGAATCATAACAATGTCAATCACGTATAATAATCAAATTACCCAAACATGTGCATCAAACCCCCCTTTACCCAGACAAATGCTCAAAGAAGTTATGCAATTTAACAATCCAGGTTTGGAGAGGGTCTTATGATGTCCTATTGGGCTAATCCTTCTCAAGTTTGGGGTGTTTCTGAGGTGAAGACCAATCTAGGTCATGTAGGTGTATGAAATGGTGTAGGGAATGTTTAGGCAAGGGGTGTAATGATAACAAGGAAATGTAGGTCTTACCTACGGGTGCCTTTGTAGATGGAAAGATGCACCTTGTCATGGATGCCATTGTTTCTTAGCCCATTCAATGCCTTTTATTCTTTGCCTTATTTATTTTTCTTTTCAAGAGAGTAGTTGGAGGACACTGTCCTGACATGGTGACCAGTGGTGACAACGTTACCCACAAGCACTTCACGGAAATGAGAAGGTTGGCTCATGATGAGACCCCCTTTCTCTTGGCTATGCCACCAAGAGACACTACCCTGGTTTGGTGACCATATGGATGGTAGTGTCATACCGCTACATTCCCATGGACCTAATAGGCCGACTCGTGATGAGACCTCCTATCCACCAACTAGATCTTGAGTTTTATTTTATTTTACAAGTCCCCTTTTCTTTCTGAGAAGCCATTTATTGCTTTCTCAGGAATCCCTGGGAGAAGCATCTCAAGGTTTCATTTTGGCTTTAAAATTTTTCCAAGTACTTTTACCCTCTGGGCCTTTAGCCCCTTCTTCCCACAAGGCAAGGTACAACCCTTACTAGATTGGGAAACCCAATCCCCGAACCAAGGTAGGGGAAGATGAGAGGGACAATGATGAAAAGTGGTAAGTATGGAAGGAATGGATGATGGCCTTTCATAGACCCACCTAGTGAGAACTCATCCCTAAGGGAACCAACTTACTACGAAACTCTGTCAACCCCCTAGGTATGAACAAGTTAAAGAGCATAATTTCCAAGAAATCATTATGAAATAAAAGAGAGTTTAGTGCACATATTCAAATGCTTCGAAAATCAGAGTGACACATACCATGATACCCAGACTCATTACCTCATTGAGAAAGACCCACTTCTACTTCATAATCAGGCTAATGGGATGGATGCTAATGTTACTAATAGATAGGATGCACTGAAGAAAATATGGGCCCTTCGGGGCCAAGCTCAATTCATATGGCTCTCGGTACTCCATGTCTAGGACATGTGGGCCTCGAGACATAATCTCCTTAGTTATCCCTAGGATAAGGGATAACAATACCTATGGGAAGGAAATAATTCCTCTAGGGGTCTTCATTTTTCTAGTTGGTCCTCCATCGTCACTCCAAAAAATATTGGAGGGTGGGGGCTTAAATATATTCGTCCCTTTGCCCGCACACTAGCTGGGCATAATCTTTGGCTCTTAACACAAGGGAACTCTCTCTGGTCAAGATTAATCCAGTCTAAATACTTTGCTAACATTTATATAGAAAATTGGTTCCTCTCTCCTTCAAAATCCTCTAAGTATTCCTTGGTCTATAAATCTTTAATTGAAGCATTCCCACTGGTTTCTAATTGGATTACTAGGAAGATCGGTAATGAAAAAAAAGTAAGAGTAGGGGAGGACCCTTGGTTAGGAGCAGGGAATAAAGTTAGATCGTCAGACCCTCTGGCTCATTTTCTAAGGAACCTTAACCTCCTTCACTTGCATGACATTGAGGTGGGGGATCCCGAGCTTAGAGGAAGATTGGGATGGACATACAATATTTCTTTAGATCTCTCTTTGTAACTTCAATAGGAATGGGATTCCTTTATCTCTCAATTGCGTGAAAACTTCATTTCTCTAGATGAAGAGGTCAAGGACTCACTTTGTTGGCCCTTTAACCAAAAAAATGGTTCTTTCACGACAAAACTGGGATACAAATCTTGGAAGGAAGAAATACTATCAGTGCATCCACAATGGTGGTGGAAGTCGTTATGGAAATGCAAAGCCCCTCTCAGATGAAAAATCACTCTCTGGCTTGCCTTGAACAATAAACTTCTTACTTGGGACAACGTGTTGAAACGAGGATGGTGTGGTCCTAATCGACGTGCCCTTTGTAAATATGATGTTGAATCAATTACTCACCTCTGTGTGTCTTGCCCGTATGCAGACAATTTTCCAAGATGGTGAAAGAAAAGTTAAATTCCAGGTTTGAATGGAACAAGGAAAATTTGGAAGAATTTTATCAGCTATGGATACAAGATTGGGCCGTAAATATTTATTCTGGTTTTCCAAGGATCATGATTTCTAACATATGGTGCGCTTGTAACTCAACCATTTTCAAAGAAAAATGGATTTCCCTAGAGGTGACAACTTACATCACTCTCAATCAGGGTTCATAATTCAAAGATGATCTTAAGGACCCAAAAATTCCCATCCATGTTCTCCCAACACTAGATTATGACATGGCGTGGGGATATTTTGATGGATCAAGGGAGGGACACTCTCCTTCGTGCGGAGTTGGGGTTGTCCTTTTTATTAAAAAAAATCATTACATCTACATTAGATATGACCCTGGAGGTGGTTCTAACAACAGAGTCGAGTTAATTTATTTAAAGACTCTTTTGGAAACAACAAAACAAAAGGACATAAGAAAGCTACAGGTAATGGGGGACTCAAAACTAGCAATTGATTGGGCCCAAGGAAAAATCTCTATTCAAAATGTCAACTTCTCCAATATTATGAGAGACATTAAGTTGTGTTTTCAATCCTTTGAGTGGTTCTCATTCCATCATAGTTTAAGAGAACTCAATGTAAAGAAAGAAAAATTATCAAAGGAAGTGCTTCAGTTGCAAAGAGGAGCATTTGGGTACTACGAGTACTTCGATGGAGTTGAAACTGAAGCAATGGAGTTTCGTTTGTAATGCAATTTGAAGTAAAATGTTTTTAGGTATAGACAATAAATGTATGCTAAGTTTTTTGTAGAGATGTTAGCAACACATGTGCTGGTTTTGACAGTTGTTTTTTCAAAGTAGAAGAAAGTCTGAACAAGTTATTTTGATTGTATGTAACATGTATATTCGGTGAATATATAAGCTATTTTTCAAGGAATAAAAACAGTCTTAGCTCCTCATGTATTTCTATTAGGTATTGACAAACATATTAGCATTAGTTGATGGTTTTTAAATCATGTTCCTTCTTTCTTTTTTTCTACTTTGACTGCAACTTTGTTACCCACAAGTGAATCTATTGGATTGATGTAGGGATATGCCAAACTAGGGCTAATAAGAGTGATAAGAGGAAATTCAAATCTTTGTTGGATATCCTTAAGGAACAACATATATGATGTTTTGATTATGCTTTTAAGATAAATGTTGTGATAAGTTGAATATGGATGTAGACCTCCAAACCACTGTGAGAAAACAAATGCTTTAATTAGTGGAAATGAATGCACTCTACTCCAATTCCACATTCGAGTGATCCACAATGTTTTTGTGTACTTTCTAAACATTGCTATTAATTCTAGAGGTTTGATTTATAATCCTTAGCATGAGATGGAAAACTTTACAACAAAGATTGTGGAGATAATTAAACAAGAAAACCTTTTGGCATGGAGTTGTCTTGTTGTAATAGTTATGTACGCACATCCAATATTTTGTAATAGACACATCCACATTTCTGCTTATATGTGTGTGTGTGTGTGTTTGTGTGAAGGAAGGTAAAAAAATGTGGTGATTCTCAACTATATGGTAATGCAATTATATGAATATGGTACAACATAGTGCATAGAGTTTAGTCTATATAAATATTAACAGATTGATACATGTAAGGAGATTGAAATAAATTACTAGTTATTTCTAGACCATCCAAAAAAAAATACATCTCTAATCTTTAAGTAATGTAACCTTCTAGATTTATGTTAGGGCTTTGCTTAGTTACTAAAACACTAAGATATTTCATCCAATGCAAAACTTTCCACTTTTGTAACTACTCTTCCACATTGCAATTTTATTAGCTTATTAACTAAAACACTGAGATATTTCAACCAATACAAAACTTTCCACTTTTGTAATTACTCTTCCAAATTGCAATTTTGTTATTCATTAACTACTCTCTCACGAATGTATATTATTCTTTAATTTTTTACAATAAAATTATAATATCCCACCACCCACCCACCAAAAAAAAAAAAAGTCTTTTCTTTATTTCACATCATATCAAACTTTTTTTTTCTTCAGCATTCCTTTCACCTTCTTTACTTTAGGGTATGATAGCTATTTTATATATATATATATATATATATATATATATATATATATATATATATATAATGATTTTTCAGTGGGTTATTTTATATATATATATAATGATTTTTCAGTCATAACACAGTCAATAAAGTTTGAAGATTTAGTATAACACGATCAACGTGGTAATAAAGTTATTCGTTGAAATATGGAATCAAAGCTTTTATTGGATTCAATGGATTAGTGGCATGTCCGTGCTATAATTTCTCTGACGGAAAATATAGGAATTTTTTGACCAAACGCTGCTTACAGCTGTTAATGGAGGAGGCGGCCTCATTTCAAGATTTACCAGGAAATTCCCCATCCACGTGGGGTCTGACTGGAGGAAGGAAATGGAAAACATTCCAATAAGTATTCAATATAATTGTTACAAATTCTGCATTAAAGACAGTGTTATCTAGCCATGGCCGCAACGACCGCCTCTTCTCACAGTGAACATCTTGAGCCAAATAATAATGAAGATGAGAGATATCCTACTCATTACAGGGGAGTAAAAGCTCTGGTTGATGCTGGCATTCATGCCGTCCCTGAAATTTACATCAGACCCCTCGAACAGCGCCCTGTGATGTTAGATTCTCATCAACATGAAGAGGATCAACTACCCATGATCGATCTCGCTCACCTTCAAGGCGATGGCGAAGGCCGAGCTGCAGTGGTGGAGGCCATCGGCCAAGCATGCCAACAATGGGGTTTCTTTCAGGTAATGCCTTTCCAGGTTCTCTGTTGCTTTCTTCGTTTGACTTGAAGATTAATTATTGTAGGGTTGCAGGTGAAGAATCATGGCGTTCCGGAGTCCGCCATGGCAGAAATGATGAGAGTGGCGCGAGAGTTTTTCCTCCTTCCGACGGAGGAGAAGATGCGGTACTTCTCTACGGATCCCAAATGTCTGATGCGCTATGCCACCAGCTTCGATGTTAAAGAAGAAAAAATCCTCAGTTGGAGAGACTTCCTTCGCTACCCCTGCCAACCCATACAAGAGATGATGCCGCTATGGCCAACCAAGCCCACAGATTTCAGGTAACAGTTCCCTAACCTCTATTGATGGGCAACCGAACAATACAATTACAATTTTACTGTTAATTCTCACTACGAATTTTAACCCATTTAACCCCTGGTCTATGATTCATCTTGAAGGCTCGTATCAATATTTGACATTTTGGCTGATTGTACTAACTTTGAAGTTTCTATATGCATCGTTTGAACTTCACAATATCAAAGTAAACATCATAGCAGATTTAGATTTAGACAGGAACTGTATTAGTGTCCAAGTTCAATGTTTAAATATCTTGAAACATGAATAATTAATGGATCACCCCACCTCAACATTTTAGCTGATTGTACTAACTTTGAAGTTTCATATGCATCCTTGAACTTTACACTATCAATGTAAACATCATAGAGCAGATGTAGACTTAGACTTAGAGGGGACTTTATTATTAATGTCCATGTTTAATATATTTAATATTTAGAAATATGAATGGATCTGCCCACCTCAACAATAATAGACATTTTGGCTTTTTTAATGTAACTTTGAAGTTTTAATATGCATTCTTGAACTTCACAATATCAAAGTAAACATCATAGCAGATTTAGACTTAGATTACATCATAGCATATAAGTTTAATATCAAAGTTACGCTCTTAGGATATTTAGATATCTCAACAAATTTCCCTAGATTTGATCGTCTACAATCTATATGTATGTTTGGGGTGATAGGAAGAACTATATTGAAGTTTTGTCCCTAAATTATTCTAAAGAATTGTTTAGTGATAACCCAAATCAAGTGTCTCTATTGTAGGTGATGTTCAAGGGCCAGACATGAAGCCTCACAATTTCTCTAAAAAATAACTATGCAACATTGCTTGCCTTCTTGCATAGAATGAAGTGTGACATCTTCAAAACTCTATCCACTACTACAAATATAAAATCATCCCTTCGACGTGTTCTTGGAAAACCTAGCACAAACTCCATGGATATGTCCTCTCATTGTCCACTTAGCATAGGTAATAAAATATACAATTTGGTATTTTGACTCTTCCCATTTTCCAATTGGCGTATACCACATCTTTCCACATACTTGATCACATCTCTCTTTAAAAGCTCTACCTAAAAAGTTTTCTTCTAAGAGCTCTTGGGTTTTGTCCCTTTCAAAATGGCCATTCAGCCTCCACCATGTGATTCCTAGATTGAATTATCTAGCTCATGGAACCTCTTGGCACACACCACCTCTTTTCCTTGAACAAAAATCCCTCTGTGAAGAAAATATTCCAAGTAGGATGTTTGATCTCCCATCAATAATTACTTGTATACTTTCCATGCCTCTCTAAAATTTTCATAGCTTCAAAACCAACTACCTCTATTGGCATAGTTACTAAAAAAACATTTCATCTACTCAATGCATCAACCATAGTGTGTGTTCCTTGAATAAAAATCCCTCTTTGAAGAAAATATTCCAAGTAATATGTTTGATCTCCCATCAATAATTACTTTTATTTTTTCCATGCCTCTCTAAAATTTTCATAGCTTCAAATCCAACTACCACTATTGGCATGTTGCTAACAAAGCAATTCATCTATTCAATCCATCAACCATAGTGTTTGATTTCATAGCTTCAAATCCAACTACCACTATTGGCATAGTTGCTAACAAAGCAATTCGTCTATTCAATCCATCAACCATAGTGTTTGATTTGTCTAACTTGTGTTTTAGCATAGAAGTATAAATTTGCAAATATTCAACCCACTTCATATGCCTTTAATTCAATTTGGTTTCATTTTTAAGAAGCTTTAAAGCTTGGTGGTCAATGAATAAGACAAATTCTTTTGGCAAAAGATAATGCATCCAATTCTTCAATGATTACACTATGGTGTGATGCTATATTGAATATCTTTTGCTTGTCTCGTTATGTTTCTTGCTAAAATATGTTATAGGTATTCCTCCCTAGAAAAGGACAACTCCAATGACCACATTGCTTACATCATAATTCACTTGAAAAACTTTATCAAAATCTATCAAAGTTAATATTAGGCTTTTGTCACTTCCTTATTCATAAGCTCAAAACTCCCTTGAACCTCCATTGTCCAAATAAATGTCTCTATTCGAGGAATTAGTTGGTGGGGCACAAATACCAATAGAATTTCTAATAAACTTCCTATAGAAATTAACCAAGCAGTGGAATCTTCTTAGCTTGATGCTCATTGGAGTTTTCCATTCTATAATGGGCTTTACCTTTTCTAGATCCATTTTCAACACTCTCTTGGAAATAGTATATCCCAATGACACCAATTCATTTGCATAAATGAACACTTCCTCAAATTTATTCACAGTTTCTATTTCTTCAACCTTTCCATCACCTCTCTCAAATGAAGCATGCACCCCACTTTTATTTTAATGAAACTAATTGTATCATCAAGATATAGAATCACATTTTTTTTCCAAGAATGGTTTGAGCACTTCATTCACTAGGCTATAAAAGTGCTCGAGACATTTGTTAGTCTAAATGGCACAACTAGTCACTCAAATGGTGCTTCCTTGATTTTGAAGGCTAACTTACATTCGTCCCCTATCACTTTTTAAATTAATCACTTAAAAATAACAAGATTGACTCAAACAATCCATAATGTCATCCATTCGAGGTAGTGGAAATATGCCCCTGATTATGATCTTGTTGACAAATCTGGAAATGTTACATATCATCCATTGTTCATCCTTATTTGGAGCAATCACTATCATAACTACATAAGGGATCAAATTTTTTCTGATCAATCCTCTTCTAAGCAAATGATATACTTGTCAATTTAGTTCTTCAATTTCCCATGAGGCTTAACATATGTGGAACTTGATTTGGAAAAATTTCTCCTAGACTGAGACCCATGCAATGTGTAATATTTCACAATGGGGACAACCTAATAGGTATTCCATCATAAATTATTTCCTTTCATTTTTAAGGAGCACCTTCAGTTATGTTGACATTTCTTGACTTACACTAGATTTCTCATCTTGAAATCAAGACAAACTATATTCTATATTGCTTGGTAGTATGTAAGATCTCTTTGGCATAAACCAACAATGTTTTTTTCTTTCTTCTTCCACTTGCTTTATTGGCAATATCTGAAATCTCTTCCCAACCTTACAAAATGTGAAAATGTTACTACTCCCATCATGTATTGCATCTTTGTCGAATTTTCATGGCCTTCCCAACAACTCATGGCACACATCAATTGATTGACATTGCATAACACTTTATCATGTTAGCGTCCAATATGAAAGTTCATTTTTCGTTGCTTAACATCAATGATGTAATGACCTTTTTGCAGCAATAAAATCTTGAAGGGATGAGGATGAGGTGTACACTTCAAGTTTAAGTTCCTTACTAGTTGAATGGACACCAAAATTTTCTTGCTTCCTCCATCTACAATTTGCATGCAACACTTTCCTTTAACTTTGAAGTTTGTCCTAAAATTTCTCTTTTTTTTCTCCATTTCCCTTCTTCCTTCTTTTTTAGGTTGAAACACACTCTTCTCAACATTAAATTGTTTTTTTATTTGGGTCTAATTGAGGTTTTTTCCTGAATAGATAGAGTTTCTTCCTCTTGAGCCACATTGACTTTGATTTTTTTTCTTTCCTTTATTTATTGGTTTTGTACATTCAAATGTATGAGCCTCTTCCATGGCATGTTGTTCCAAGTCCCCTTTCTCTATGAGGATAAGGATTGTCTCTTGGTGTAGCTTGAGAAGAACATAATTCTCCTTCCTCTGGTCTTCCTTATATTGTAGTTTCTATTATATTAATAACTCATTTTCCTTGTCCTCTAGTGGCATCATTCTTTTTCGAATTTCCTTCAACAAAGCTTCTAAATAGTTTTTTTTTCCCTAATGTCATGTCTGTCAGTGGTAGAAAATGACATGCATAGTCCCATGATATTTTGACACTAGATCAGTGAATCCATGTAACTCATCTTGATATTCCACTAGCAATCCCACCCCCATGAAGATACAAAGGAGTTCAAGTTCATCATCTCATGATAGTTCTAGCCTCAACTCTTGACACAAACTAGTTGCTCAACCCCAACCCCCACCCCCATCTTTTAGGGCTCTAGTTTGTCATCACAAGTGTTTGTCCACATCCTCAAGTGTTTGTATATTCTTGGTGGATGACTCTTTACTTTATTGTTCTCACATGTTGACCCCGTTAGACTCGATCTTTTCCTTTAGGATATCATGAGACATTGTATTGTCTCCTAGATATTTATGGTCCAAGCATGACATTTTCTACATATTACTCCTTTAATCCAACCTACATCAATATTTTGGATGTTGGTGCAGGGGATTATTCCCCCTCCTATTTTAAATCTACCTATGATGTTGCATAGCCTTTTATCATGTTATGATTTTAATTAGTTTTCTCATGTAGTTGTTTAACATTTTTATTTTTCATTTCATATGTTATGTTTTATCTTTTAGCTTATACAGGATGCCTAGGAAATCCTATGTGTCACTACTAGATTGTACTTTTGAGTATTGTTAACCTAGCTTCTTGGTTAGTTGTGGACATTAATTATGTGGTTTTATCTTATCTTATCATATCTCAAGGCTAATTGATAGACCTTCTCCAATGAATGCATGCTATGCATACTCAATTCATCTTTAATTAGTATCCTTGGCCAATTGACATATATTTAAACAATCTCCTCATCATCTTTACCATGACCAAATGAAATCATTAGATTTTATAATTTTTCAGTGGACTCTTTCACATTGAGATCCCTTTGCCCAAAGTTCTACATTTTCTTCCATAGAATTTTTGATAACCAATGAGAAAAATAATATTCCTTTAAGCTCGAAAACCATCTTGTTCCAAGTTTCAATGTTTTCCTTCTCCTTTATCTCTCTTTTCTTTTGCAAATGCTCCTACCATAAACATGGATGGCTTCTTAACTTAGTGCATGTCGATTTCACATATTCAAGGTACATTGTTTGTTTTTGTGCATTCATTCGATTTGGTTTTGTGCATTCAAATGCACAATACCTAGATTTATCACATCTATAACAAACCCTTCTATTATAGCCTTTTCTATCACTTGTTTCTCCAATTTCCTTTCCTCTATGAGGTTAAGGATGAGCTCTTGGTGCATCTTGAGAAGAAAAATATTCTCCTTCTTATTGTCTTCCTGATTTTGGAGTTTATATTCTACCAATTATTCATTTTCCTTGTCCTTTAGTGCCATCTTTCTATCTAGAATTTCCTTCCTTAAAGCTTCTAAATAGATTTTTTTTTCCTTATGTCATGTTAACTAATGGTAGTAAATGACATGCATAGGCCCATGATATTTCAACACTAGATAAATGAGTCCATAGACCTCAACTTGCTTCACATATTTTGTGGAGATCACAACCAAAAACCAATGTATATATCACTACACATTGGTTTGGTGACATTGACAACATATGATTAACTACCAATTATGTATTTAATATGAATGTTGGACTTATCTACTTTTTTAGTTGAAGATAATATATCATGGTATGATTGAGCATTGAAACTAATTGCAAGCTAAAATAAGGAAGCAATTTAACTTTAATTGTTGTGCAAAGATTTGAGGTTGAACATGGAAAGTTCCTTGTGAGGATACATTACAATAGTCAAAGTGAAATTCCATTAGGAAAGAGTTTAGATTTTCTTTGAAATAATGATAATTAAGTTTGTATTGAAAGAAAATATCATTATTACATACTTATACAACTTAAGTACAAAAAAATAAACTTAACAATGTATTTGAGAGTGTAGGTTTCCACAATTATTCATAATGTTAAGAGTTGGATGTTGTATGACAATCAACACTATTGGCTGACATGAGGGTCTCATCCCTAGAGAAGCCACTCGGTGTTGTATGGATATGGGTGTGGTGTTGTCAACAATCCCAACTGTTTGATGACCTATGCTGAGATGAGGTTCTTCCGGCTTCATCTATCAACAATAAAATGCAGCGGGGTCCCCTTCACCCACATCTGTGAATGAACCAGGTGCTCCCCCTTTTCAGGATCTATTGGTTCTTCTGGTTGAATTTTTGCGGTCATGACAGTAGTAGTGGGGTCTCCGTTGATTTGTCTTGTACCGGTATTTTCCGAATCAGATTCTGAATCTGGGTCCAGATATTTTACTTTGATCTAAGCTACCAATGACTGTTTTGAGAGATATTCATCGGTGTTGTGCCCAGGGATTTTTCTAGATATCACACCACTTTCCAATGTCCTTCTTCATCTTTTCGTGACTCTAATTTTCCTATGGCTTAGAATGTTTTTCGAAAGGTTGTTTTTTGGGGACGTCTTTATCATACTTTGGTTGTTGCAGATTTGCAGAGCCAAACTCTTGTTTGTTCTGGTGCCTAAATTTCTGCTCGATTTTGACAGCATATCGATAGGCAACTCCCAACGATGAGATGTGAAGAAACTCCATTTTAGTTTGGATGTATCTGTGTAGAGCCCCATGGTATTTAAGAACCAAATGCCACTTAGAATATTTGATACCCAGCTAGGTGCACAAGGTATGGAATGTATTGGTGAAATCCGACACTAGTTTCCCGCTCTTTTGATGTTGCGTGGTCCATATCATGTACTGGTCATCATAGTTTCCAATAGGGTAATATTGTTTATTGACCACATCCATAAAAAAATCCCAAGTGGGCTCGACCCCGTATATTCCAGACTCCTCTGTGGAAATTTTCTCTTGGTAAGTTTCCCACCAATGTTTGACATGGGTGAGAGCCTTAGGGAGTGTGAAGGTGATCTTTTCTCGGTCAGAAAAATTGTGAACAAAAAAATAACCTTCTAGCATATTTAACCATCTTTCTAGGGAATCTGCATCTATCTGACCTTCAAATACAAGAATATCAAAATTGAATTGTACCTTGAAAGGAGAGGTGCTTCCAAAGTTTCCATTTGATGAAGACGTGCCTGCTATTATCGATAGGCGTTGAAGGATGTGGGAAAATTTGTCCCTCTGTCGCGTGAGAGATTTCTCAAGCAACATATTAATATAATCATCTTCTCTGTAATTTTTATTTTCTTTCGCAATGGAGGGTTTCTTGAGCGTACAAGAGCGATTGTTCTCAATAGAGACAAGCTCGAGACCCAACCTACTATACTTGGACCTCGTCGGGGACATGCACTAAAAAAAATGATCAAGAGCAGCCTGCTCTGATACCACTGATCCAGATTATTTTCATCATGAAATGAGAGCGGAGTTATAATAAATAATGTAAAGATATATATCAGATATCCAATAATATAATTGATTTTTATCATAGAAATAACCATAAACACAAATATATAGTAATACACAATTTCTATTAATGAGCAAAATGTACATAATTGTAGAAATATAGAGTGAAAGATTCGCTAGAATGGTGGTAGCTTCTCTTTGAGAAGAGATGTGATGGCTACTCACATTCACAAGAAGATGATTACAATGAGGATCTAAAGGCATTTTTAACATAAATGAAATCCAAAACCCTAAGCCCAAAAGATGAAAAACCAATAGTTTTGTGGACCCTGTTTTGGGTAGTTTGGTGTATCAATTTCTCGAGGGTGTAACTTTGGCATACGATCTCTGTTTGGGGCATACAATAGATTTTTAGAAAGGTATCTCCGAGGAGGTTTATTTTGGGGGCTCAATTAGAGCCCTAGGAAATAATTGAGATGCTTGATCCTAAAAAAATTCATTTAGGCTCTCAAAATGGCCCCAAAAGTTTAGGAACCGAAAAACTGCTAAAAATAGTAAATTGCCAGAAGACTGTTTTTAGCCAGTTGGAATAGGTGGGTGGCCAGTAATATCCAACCAAATCAATCCTCCCTCCTTAGGAAGCAATGGTATCCATTGCGTTGAGTGCCAGGGGGAGAGGGGAAAGCATTTGCTGAATTTGCATCTTTGTTAGTTGCTTGCCTTGTTGGAGAAGTTATGCTACTTAGCTTGTTGAAGGTTGTCATGAACCTGTTGCAAGAAGGGTGGGACATTTTTAACCAGTCTAGATATATGAAATGACTATGTGCAGAAGGAATATTCTCTCTTTGCTTCAATATTTTCTACCTGCTTCTGCTAGATAGAAGGTGCTTGGATTGAGGTTGCAGTGGTTGCAGTGTTCTTATGTTCACCTTTTGAACAGACTGTGAAGAAGATGAATTTTATAGTGTGAGGTACTAACTTGTGGCACTATTTAGGTGGGACAATAGTTGGAACTACCTATGGTATCCTATAGAAATGACCCCCAGTGTAATAATGAAACTATAGGGTCGAGACTCATAGATAGCATGGCTCTTCCACATATATGGTTGGCACAAAAGAACATCACAGACATCCAACAAGGAAACATCACATAATACCTCATATTTGAAGGGTTGGATGCCGTATGAAAATCAACACTAGTGGTGGACACAAATATATCGTCCCTGGCTAAGCCACACGATGTTGTATGGCTGTGGGTGTGGTGTTGTCGACAATCCCAACTATTTGATGACCTCTGTTGAGATGAAGTTCTTTTGGCTTCTGTTATAAAAAATAAAATGTAGTGGGGCCCTCTTCACCCACATCTGTGAATGAAAAAGGTGCTCGCCCTCTTCAGGATCCACAGGTTCTCTTGGTTGAATTGTTGTGGTCACAACATTAGCAGTTGAGTCTGTGTCGATGATTTTGAATCTAGGTTCTGATATTTTTCTTTGATCTCAACCACCAATGACTATTTTGAGCGACATTGATTCATGTTGTGCCATGGGATTTTGTGGAAATCACACCACTTTCCAATGAACTTCTTCGTATATCTGTGACCCTTCTCTTCCTATGGCTTAGACTAGTTTTTGAGAGGTTGTTTGTTAGGGTCGTCTTTATCATACTTTGGTTGTTGCGGATTTGAAGACCTGAACTCCCATTTGTTTTGGTGCTTAAATTTATGCTCGATTTTGATAGCATATTGATAGGCATATCCCAAAGATGAGATGTCCAGAAACTCCATTTCAGTTTGGATGTATCTATGTAGAGCCCCACAGTATTTTAGAACCAGATGTCGCTCATAATATTTGATACCCATCTTGGTGCGCAAGGTATGGAAGATATTGGTGAACTCTGAGACTACTTGGCCGCTTTCTTTATGCAGCGTGGTCCATCTCTTGTACTAGTCATCATAGTTACCAATAGGGTAATATTGTTCCTTGACCGCATCCACAAAAAATACCAAGTGGGATAGACCCTATATATTCCAAAATCCTCTGTGGAACTTTTCTCCTAGTAATTTTCCCACCAATGTTTGACATGGGGGAGAGCCTTCAGGAGTGCGAAGGTGATATTTTCCCTTTCAGAAAAATTGTGAACAGATAAATAACCTTCTAGCTGATTTAACCATTTTTCTAGGGAATTCACATCTATCTGAACTTCAAATACAAAAATATCAATATTGACTTGTACCTTGAAAGGAGAGGTGCTTCCAAAGTGGTCGCTTTATGAATACATGGCTATTGTTATCGACATGCATTGAAGTATGTTGAAATAATTCTCCATCATTTCGTTCTTCTGTCACGTGAGAGCTTGCTCTAGCAACAAATTAATAGAATCATATGCTCTGTCGTTTTTATTTTATTCCTCCATGGAGGGTTTGTTGGGCTTAAAAGAATGATTTTCCTCAAGAGAGACAAGCTTGAGACACAAATTTCTACATTTGGACCTCGTCGGGGACATGCACTGAAAAAAATGATTAAGAGGAGCTCTCATACCACTGGTCTGGATTATTTTTGGCATAAAATGGGAGCGGAGATATAATAAATAAATGTACATAGATATATCATATATCCAATAATATAACATATATTTATCATATAAATAACCATAAACACAAAGATACAGTAATACACAATTTCTATTAATGAGCAAAATGTTCAAAATTGAAGAAATACAGAGTGAAAGACTCGCTAGAATGGTGACAACTTATCTCTGAGAAGATATGTGAGGGGTACTCTCATTTGCAAGAAGATGATTAGAATGAGGCTCTAAAGTATTTTTTAACATAAAGAAAATCCAAATCCTTAACCTTGGACGATGAAAAGCCAACAGTTTTGGGGACCCCATTTTGGGGTATCAATTTCCCGGGGGCATAACTTTGGTATACGATCTTCATTTGGGGCACACGATAGCTCGTGTGAAAGGTATCATAGAGGAGATTCATTTTGGGGGCACAATAAAAGCCTATAATTATTATTGAGGTGCTTGATCCCGAAAAAACTTCATTTAGACCCTCAAAATGGCCCCGAAAGTTTAAAAACCGAAAAACTGCTAAAAATATTAAATTGCTCGAAGAGTGTTTTGAGCCAATTGGAATAGGTGGGTGACCACCGATATACACCTTGATAAATCCTCCCTCCTTAGGAAGCTATGTTCCCCATTTCGTTGAGTGCCCAAGGGAGAGGGGAAAACGCTTGTTGAATCTGCATCTTGGTGAGTTGTTTGCCTTGCTGGAGAAGTTGTGTTGCTTATCTTGTTGAAGGTTGTCACAAACCTATTGATGGAAGGGTGGAAAATTTTAAACCAGTCAAGCTATATGAAAATCTTTTCGATTTTATTCAATCTTTTTGACCTACTTCTGTTGGATAGAAGGTGCTTGGACTGAGGCTGCATGGTTTCATTTTTCTTCTGTTCACCTTTTGAACATACTGTGAAGAAGTTGAATTTTGTAGTATGAGATACTACCTTGTGAAAATGTTTAGGTGGGATAGTAGTTGGAACTAATTATGATATCCTGTAGAGATGAACCCCCAAAGTAATAATGGAACTATAGGGTCGAGACTCATAGATAACATGCCTCTTCCACATATATGGCTAGCCCAAAAACACATCACAAACATCCAACAGGGAAACATCACATAACACCTCATATTTGAAGGGATGGATGTCATATGACAATCGACACTGCTGGTTGAAACAAAGATCTTGTCTCTAGAGAAGCTACCTGTGTTCTATGGCTGCGGGTGTGGTGTTATCGACAATCCAAACTATTTTATGACCTCTGTTGAGATGAGGTTCTTCTGGATTTCGCTATCAACAATAAAATGCAGCGAGGTCCCCTTCACCCACATATGTGAATGAAAAAGGAACTCCCCCTCTTCAGAATCTGCTGGTTCTTCTGATTGAATTATTGCAGTCGTAACAATAACAATGGGGTCTAGGTCGATGATCTATCTTTTACCAGTATTTTCTGAATCGGATTCTGAATCCGGGTTCAGATATTTTTCTTTGATATCAGTTACCAATGACTGTTTTGAGCAAAATTCATCGGTGCTGTGTGAGTGGATTTTGTGGAAATCGCACCACATTCCATTGTCCTTTTTCATCTTTTCGTGACCCTTATTTCCTATGGCTTAGACTGGTTTTATGGAGGTTGTTTGTTAGGGACGTCTTTATCATACTTTGGTTGTTGTGAGTTTGCAAACCCAAAGTCATGTTTGTTCTAGTGCCTAGATTTCAACTCAATTTTGATAGCATATCGATAGGAATCTCCCAGCGATGAGATATCCATAAACTCCAATTTAGTTTGGATGTGTCTGTGTAGAGCGCCACAGTATTTTAGAACCAAATTCCACTCAGAATATTTGATACCCATATTGGTGCACAAGGTATGGAAGGTATTGGTGAAATCCGACACTGCTTGACCCCTCTATTGACACAGTATGGTCCATCTCATGTACTGGTCATCATAGTTACCAACAGGGTAATATTGTTCCTTGACCGCATCCAAAAAAGAATTCCAAGTGGGCTCAACCCCATATATTCCAGAATCCTCTATGGAACTTTTCTCCCAGTAAGTTTCCCACCAATTTTTGACATGGGGGAGATCCTAAAGGAGTCCAAAGGTGATATTTTCCCTCTTAAAAAAATTGTGAATAGAGAAATAACCTTCTAGCAGATTTAACCATCTTTCTAGGGAATCCACATCTATCTGACCTTAAAATACATGAATATCAAAATTGATTTGTACCTTGAAAGGAGAGGTGATTCCAAAATGGCTGCTTGATGAATAAGTGTCTTCTGTGATCGACAAGCATTGAAGGACGTGGGGAAAAATTCCCCATCATTTTGTTTCTCTGTCGCGTGAGCTTGCTCAAGAAACAGATTCATATAATCATTTGTTCTGTCATTTTTCTTTTCTTCCACCATGGCATGTTTCTTGGGCGTATGAGAGATATTTTCCTCAAGAGAGACAAGCTCGAGACCCAACTTACTATACTAGTACCTCGTCGAGGACATGCACTGAAAAAAAATGATTAAGAGCAGCCTTCTTTGATACCGTTGATCTAGATTATTTTCGGCACAAAATGAGAGAGGAGATATAATAAATAAATGTATAGAGATATATCATATATCCAATAATATAACATATATTTATCAGAGAAATACCATAAACACATAGATACAATAATACACAATTTCTATTAATGAGCGAAAAATACAAAATTGTAGAAATACAAAGTGAAAGACTCGTTAGAATGGTGACAACTTATCTCTAAGAATATATGTGACAGATACTCACATTCACAAGAAGATGGCTACAATGATGCTCTAAAGGCATTTTTAGCATAAATAAAATCCAAAACCCTAACCCCAAAAGATGAAAAGCCAACAGTTTTGTGGACCTTGTTTTGAGTAGTTTGGTGTATCAACTTCTCGAGGGTGTAACTTTGGTTTATGATCTCCGTTTGGGGTGAACGATGGCTCGTTGGAAAGGTATCGTTGAGGATATTCCTTATGAAGGATCAATATATTTTTTTGACTATTATGAGGTATGTTATTCCCCCATAAAATCATTTAGGCCCTCAAAATGGCCCCAAAAGTTTAGGAACCGAAAAATTGCTAAAAATAGTAAATTGCCATAAGACTGTTTTGAGCCAGTTGAAATCGCTGGGTAGCCACTGATATCCACTTGGATCAATACTCCCTCATTAGTAAGCAATGGTCTCCATTGCATTGAGTGCCCAGGGGAGAGGAGAAAGCATTTGCTAAATCTGCATCTTGGTGAGGTGCTTGCCTTGTTGGAGAAGTTGTGCTACTTAACTTGTTGAGGGCTGTCACGAACCTGCTGGTGGAAGGGTGAGACCCTTTTAAATAGTCTGGATATATGAGATGACTGTGTGCAGAAGGAATATTTCCTCTTTTCTTCAATCTTATCGACCTGCTTCTACTGGACAAAAGGTGTTTGGACTAAGGCTGCAGTGGTTGCAGTGTTCTTATGTTCACCTTTTGAACAGACCGTGAAGAAGTTGAATTTTGTAGTATGAGATACTAGCTTGCGGAACTGTTTAGGTGGGACAACAGTTGTAACTACCTCGGGTATCCTGTAGATATGAACCCCTAGAGTAATAATGATACTACGAGGTTGAGACTCATAGATAGCATGGTGATTCCACATATATGGCTAACCCAAAAGAACTTCACAGACATCCAACGGGGAAACATCACATAATACCTCATCTTTGAAGGGATGGATGTCATATGAAAATCGAGACTGCTAGATGATACAAAGATCTCGTCCCTAGAGAAGCCTCCCGATGTTGTATGATTGCGGGTGTGGTGTTGTTGACAATCCCAATTGTTTGACAACCTTTACTGAGATGAGGTTATTCTGGCTTCCACTATCAATAATAAAATGCAGCGGGGTCCCCTTCACCCACATCTGTGAATGAAAAAGGCTCTCCCCCTCTTCAAGATATTCTGGTACTTTTGGTTGAATTATTACGGTCACGATAGTAGCAGTGAGGTCTACGTCAATGATTTGTCTTCTACCAATATTTTTTAAATTGGATTCTGAATCTAGGTTTGGATCTTTTTCTTTGATCGCATCCACCAATGACTTTTTTGAGCGACATTCATCAGTGTTGTGCTAGGGGAATTTGTGGACATCACATCACTTTCCATTGTCCTTCTTTGTCTTTTTGTGACCCTTCTTTTCATGTGTCTTAGACTAGTTTTGAGGAGGCTATTTATTAGGGTCGTCTTTATCATACTTTGTTTTTTGCATATTTGCAGACCTGAACTCCCGTTTGTTATAGTTCCTACATTTTTTATTTATTTTGAAAGAATATCGATAGTTAGATCCCAATGATGAGATGTCCAGAAACTCCATTTCAGTTTGGATGTATCTATGTAGAGCCCCATGGTATTTCAGAACCAAATGCCGCCCATAATATTTTATACCCAGCTTGGTGCTCAAGGTATGGAAGGTTATGATGAAATATGACACTTCTTGGCCCCTCTCTTGATCCAGCATGGTCCATCTGATGTACTGGTCATTATAGTTACCAACAGGGTAATATTGTTGCTTGACCACATCCACAAAAAAATCCCAAGTGGGCTTGGACCCATATATTCCAGACTCCTCTGTGGAACTTTTCTCCCAATAATTTTCCCACCAATGTTTGACATGGGGGAGAGCCTTATGGAGTGTGAAGGTGATATTTTCCCTGCCAAAAAAATTGTGAGCAGAGAAATAAACTTCTAGCAGATTTAACCATTTTTCTAAGGCATCTGCATCTATCTAACCTTCAAATAAAGGAATATAAAAATTGACTTCTACCTTGAAAGGAGAGGTTCTTTCAAAGTCTTCGCTTGATTAAGACATTCCTTCTATTATCGACAGACATTGAAGGATGTGGGGAAAATTATCCATCATTCCGTCCCTCTGTCGCGTGGGAGCTTGCTCAAGCAACAGATTAAGAGAATTGTTTTCTCTGTCATTTTTCTTTTCTTCTGCCATGGAGGGTTTCTTGGGCATACAAGAGTGATTTTACTCAAGAGAGACAATCTTGAGACCCAACTTTCTATACTCAGACCTTATCAGGGATATGCACTAAAAAAAACCGATCAAGAGCAGCCTGCTCTAATACCACTGATCCAGATTATTTTCGACACAAAATGAGAGTGGGGATATAATAAATAAATGTACAGAGATATATAATATATCCCATAATATAACAAATATTTATTAGATAAATAAAAATAAACACAGACATATAGTAATACACAATACCTATTAATGAGCGAAATGTACAAAACTGTAGAAATACAGAGTGAAAGACTTGCTAGAATGGTGACAACTTATCTTTGAGAAGAGATGTGACGACTACTCAGATTCAAAAGAAGATGATTATAATGAGGCTCTAAAGGAATTTTTAACATAAATAAAATCCAAAACCCTAACCCAAGAAGATGAAAAACCAATAGTTTTGTGGACCCCATTTTGGGTAGTTTGGTGTATCAACTTCCTGAGGGTGTAACTTTGGAATGCGATCTTCATTTGGGGTGCACAATAGCTTGTTGGGAAGGTCTCGTTGAGGAGATTCATTTTTGGGGCTCAATTAAAGCCTTTGGAAATAATTGAGATGCTTTATCTTGAAAAACTTCATTTAGGATCTAAAAATGGCCTCGAAAGTTTATGAACTGAAAAACTGCTAAAAATAGTAAATTGCCAGAAGACTATTTTGAGCCAGTTGGAATAGGTGGTTGGCCACCGATATCCACCTGGATCAATACTCCATCCTTAGGAACCAATGGTCTCCATTGTGTTGAGTTCCCATGGGAGAGGGGAAAGTGCTTGTTGAATTTGCATCTTGGTGAGTTGCTTGCCTTGTTGGAGAAGTTGTGTTTCTTAGCTTGTTGAGGGTTGTCACGAACCTATTGTTGGAAGGGTGGGACCTTTTAAACCAGTCTGGATATACGAGATCATAGTTTTCAAAAGGAATATTTCCTCTTTGCTTCAATATTGTTGACCTGCTTATGTTGGACAAAAGGTGCTTGGATTGAGGCTGCAGTGGTTGCAATGTTCTTTTGTTCACCTTTTGAATAGACCGTGAAGAAGCTGGATTTTGTAGTACGAGATGCTACCTTGCGGAAATATTTAGGTGGGACACTAGTTGAAACTACCTATGGTATCCTATAGAGATGAACCCATAGAGTAATACTGGCACTACGGGTTCGAGACTCACAGATACCATGACACTTCCACATATATGGTTGGACCAAAATAACATCACATACATCCAATGAGGAAATATCACATAATACATCATATTTGAAGGGATGGATTCCATATGACAATGGACACTGCTGGCTGGCATGAATATCGCGTCCCTGGCGAAGCCACCCAATGTTGTATGTTTGTAGGTGTAGTGTTGTCGACAATCCCAATTGTTTGACAACCTTTGTTGAGATGAGGTTTTTCTGGATTCCTATATCAACAATAAAATGTAGCGGGGTCCCCTTCATAGAAATTTGTGAATGAAAAAGGCACTCCCCCTCTCCAGGATCTACTAGTTCTTCTGGCTGAATTGTTTTGGTCGCAACAATAGACATGGGGTTTGCATCAATGATCTATCTTCTTCCATTATTTTGTGAATCGGATTCTGAATCTAGGTTCAGATATTTTTCTTTGATCTCAGCCACCGATGACTATTTTGAGTGAAATTCATCGGTGTTGTGCTAGGGGATTTTGTGGAAATCACACCACTTTCTTGTGTCCTTCTTCGTATTCCCATGACCCTTCTTTTCCTCTAGCTTAGAATGGTTTTCAGGAGGATATTTGTTAGGGCCGTCTTTATAATACGTTGGTTTTCTTAGATTTGCATACCCAAACTTCCGTTTGTTTCGGTGCGTAAAGTTCTGCTTGATTTTGACAACATATTGAAAAAAAACTCCTAGCGATGAGGTGTCCAGAAAATCCATTTCAGCTTGGATGTATCTGTGTAGAGCCCCATGATATTTCAGAACCAAATGCTGCTCAAAATATTTGATACCAAACTTGGTGCACAAGGTATGGAAGGTATTGGTGAACTCCAACATTTCTTGGCCCCTCTTCTGATGCAACGCGGTCCATCTCATGCACTAGTCATCATATTTACCAATAGGGTAATATTGTCCCTTGACCACATCCACAAAATAATCCCAAGCGGGTTCGACCCCATATATTCTAGACTCCTATGTGTAACTTTTATCCCAGTAAGTTTCCCACCAATGTTTGGCATGGAAGAGAGCCTTAAGGAGTGCGAAGGTGATATTTTCCCTGTCGGAAAAATTGTGAACAGATAAATGACCTTCTAGCAGATTTAACCATTTTTCTAGGGCATCCGCATCTATATGACCTTCAAATACGAGAATATAAAAATTAACTTGTACCTTGAAAGGAGAGTTTCTTCCAAAGTGGCCACTTGATGAAGACGTGTCTGCTATTATCGGTAGGCCTTGAAGGATGTGGGAAAAATTTACCATCATTTTGTCCCTCTGTTGCGTGAGAGCTTTCTCAAGCAACAGATTAATAAAATCGTCTTCTGTGTCATTTTTCTTTTATTCCACCATGGAGGGTTTCTTGTTCATACGAGAGAGATTTTCCTCAAGAGAGGCAAGCTCAAGACCCAACTTTCTATATTCATACCTCGTCGGGGACATGCACTGAAAAAATAATCAAGAGCAGCCTGCTCTGATACCACTGATCCATATTATTTTCAGCAGAAAATGAGAAAAAAGATATGATAATGAAATGTACAAATATATATCAGATATTCAATAATGTAACTGATATTTATCAGATAAATAACCATAAATACAGAGATACAGTAATACACAATTTCTATCAATGAGCGGAATGTACAAAACTGTAGAAATACAGAGTGAAAGACTCGCTAGAATGGTGGAAACATATCTCTGAGAAGAGATGTGACAACTACTCACATTCGCAAGAATATGATTAAAATGTGGCTCTAAAGGTATTTTTAACATAAATAAAATCCAAAACCCTAACCTCGGAATATGAAAATCCAACAGTTTTGTGGACTCTGTTTTGGGTAGTTTGGTGTATCAACTTTCCAGGGGCGTAACTTTGGCATACGATCTTCGTTTGGGGCGCACAATAGCTTGTTAGAAAGGTATCATCAAGGAGGTTTATTTTTGTGGACAAATTAGAGCCTTATGATATCATTGAGGTCCTTGATCCTGAAAAAAATTCATTTAGGCCCTCAAAATGGCCCCAAAATTTTAGTAATTGAAAAACTGCTAAAAATAGTAAATTTCCATAAGACTGTTTTGAGCCAGTTGGAATAGGTGGGTGGCCGCCAATATCCACCTAGATCATGATATAAACATATTTTTATAATATTTTAGAGAGAGAGAGAGAGAGAGAGAGAGAGAGAGAGAGAGATCTACTTTGAATACCCATATCCTTGACACCCCTATATATATTTGGGAGAAAAATATTAAAATAGTTAAAGTAACCTTAAAAAGATGGGAGAAAATCAATTTTATTTCCCCCTCCATTTTGAAAGAGAAAATAAAATAGAGGTTGGAGGAGATACAAAGTATGATGGATGAACAAGAGGTCACATTAAATTTGCAAAAACAAGAAGAGAATTTGCATAAACAAATCCAAGTGGAAATCGAACATGAAGAGGAAAAATAACATCTTAAATCAAGAGGACTTTGGATCAAATATAGATAAAATAATTCAAGATTCTTTCACAAGAAGCCAAGGAAAGGATATTCAAAAATATTGTTAAGGAAATCACTCTATAGTACGGCTCCAAAATATCTTATTTTAAAGAGATCAAACAAGTTGTCTTTTCACACTTCAACACTCTATTCACGCATGATACCAAGGTACATAGTATCTCTATTGAGGAAATGCTTGAGAACATTCCAGGATCTATATTAGAATATGAAAATGAGTCAACAAATCCGAAAGATGGAGAATAAATGAAAAAAGTGATTTGGAGTTTGGATCCAGATAAGGCACTCGATGTAGATGGTTTCTCAATTTATTTTTATATATCCTTTTGGGAGATGATCAAATATGATTCAAAAAATAATGTTATAATATGTCCAAATAACTAATAGGATGGGAGGGAATACATATAATTCTTTTTCAACACTAATTCCTAAAGAAAACAATCCCATCTCCTTTAACAGATTATGCCCTATCTTTTTATACAAATCCTCTTATAAAATCATGATTAAGATTATTGAAGGTTGATTGAATAAGATGATTCCTAAGATAATATCAAAAAATAAAGGAGGGTTTATACAAAAGAAAAAAATTATCGACAAGATAGTCTTGGTGCAAGAAACGATTCATACAAGCTAAAAGTGGAGGAGAAGGGTATGATAATTAAACTGGATATGGTCAATGCCTTTGATCATGTAATTCATTCATTTCTTTTCAAATTCATTCTTAAATTTTAGTTTTGCACTAATATTGTTTCTTTGGTAATTTCTTGTGTTAGCTCACCTTGGATTGCATCTTTGGTCAATCATCGACTTGCATATTTCTTTCAAATTAGTATGGGTTTGAGGAAAGGATGCCCACTCTCTCCCATGATGTATATAAAATTGGTTAAGTCCTTGAGTAAAAAATTTGAATTAGAAAGGGAATATGGAAATATTTTGGGAATTCGAATAGAAAGAAGCATCAAGAGTATTAACCATTCTCAATTCACTGATGATACATTGTTTTTGGGGGGTGCCTCTCTGATTATTGTAAACATGTTCAAAAGAATCATGGATTCGTTTTTAGAAGCTAGTGGCAGAGCTATTAATAAAATGAAATGTCAAATTCTTGGTTGGCATACAAGTACTCAAGTAATGCTTCATATTTCTAGAATCCTTCAATTATCTTTGGTTGAGGAGTGGACCTTTTTTTGATACCATAGAATTTCAATTTTCTATTAAAAGAACCTCCACCCAGGCCTAGACATGTATTTTAGACAAGATTAGAACAAACTTTGAGAATTGGGGTTCATAGTGGCCCAATATGGTTGGCTACAAAATCATTATAAAATTTTTCCTTTCATCCTTTCCATTGTATCAATGCTTGACAATGTTGGCTCCAACTAAATTTCTTAACCAAGTGGGTATGAATCTCAATAAATTTTTGTGGCAGGGGAGAAAATCAAACACAAGGAAGTATCATTTGGTAAATTGGAGGATGATGGGAAGTCCAAAAGATAGAGGAGGACTCAATATAAAAGACCCAACAATGATGAATGTATCACTTGGGGTGAAGCTCTTATGTCAAATGATCACATATTATCCTAAATGGTTAAAAAAGGATTTGTGGAGGAAACAGTTTTAAGGGACACTGTTAATATGTATTAAATATCCTTCCAAAGTAAAAAAGGGATCCCCAATTTTCAAATTTATTAAGGCTGCAACACCTCTAATTAAGGAAAGATTAACATCATCTCCAAGTAATGGGAAAAGTGTGCAGATATGGGAAGATAGTATAAATGGAAAGCGAACCCTAAGAGATGGAGTGGATTTTACCCCTCTTAGATTATGGATGACGAGTAGGAACTGGAAAACATTGTATGACATTTTAGAACGAGATTATTGTTCTAGAGATTGGAAAGGTTGGCATTTCGTCTCTCCACCATAACCTCTTTCTGTTGACATCCGTGAAATTTTCCTTTCCCTTTCTGGTTTCCCTCTAACACATGTTGTGGAAAAGGATCGAATGGGATGGGGTGATGCATTTTATTCTATAAAACTTGAGTACTCGACTTTATTAGAATCCTAAACCCTTGTGCAACGATCTCCATTTTGGAAATTGTTTTGGTCAAGTGATGGGTTTTTGAAGGTAAATATATTTTGAAGGGTAAAGTCCTCACTATGGAAAACTTAAGAAAATGAGGAGTTTTTGGTCCTTCACAATGTTCCTTGTGTTCTACTGTATAATAAACACATATACATTTTTTATTTGGATGCCACTACGCCAAAGAAGTGTGGGATACAACATTTGCAAGCTTATTACATCGAGAGAGACAACCCACTACTTGGGAATAAATGTTTCTCAATTGGGGGATTAAGTACGATGGATCATTACAAAATAAGAATAATTTTTAGAGAGTCTGGTATGATTTAACTGTTGACATTTTTTTCCATGCTTGCGCACGTCCTTCTTAACTATGGAGAGTTAGACCTAGGGTTCGTCTAGACTTGACCAACAAAAACCCCATAGCATTGGCATATCAATCCTCGACCAAGGCCGAGGAATGTCTCACCCGAGATGAAAAGAGGATCTCAAAGACCATAAGGTCTTGTGTGTTGATTTTTCAATAATCAAGGCTTAAGCATGAAGTTCATTCCATTTTAGCATTTTACTTAACCATGAACAATTTGTTGTAGCAACCAATATCACAAGAAGAAGCACCATGCACAAGTACACAAGAAGTATCCTGGGAAAACCTTCTACACAAGGGAAGAAAACCCAACCAATCCTTTACTATAATCTTCAAGAGAAAGACCTCCTCCACCAAGAAAACCTAGCACACAAAAGGGTGCTTACAAATCCTAGAAGACTACCGCCCAAGCGAGGTGCACACTTTTCACAAGTAGATGTACTTGCTGAAATTTCGAAACTCACACTTCATATATGATTCCTCAATTGGGAATTTACCTTTACTTATATTAGACTGAAATTGTCAACATAAGTTTCTATTGGCACAACAAGGCTGACCTCACTAACTCACAATATAATTAATAATTACCAAATTAACTATCTTTTACATTAAGGTGGGGCTGACCTGTACCCTTTACATTACAATTAGGGTTACAAGAAGGTATGACTCTTGAACAATATAGCAAGGGATATCATACACCCAATAGTGCTTAGCCACTAGGGTCACATCCATATGGATGTCCATATATCTATCTCATTAAGTCTCACAGGAGAACCACACTCACTAGTGCTAAACCACTAGGATCACGTTCACTTGTGATCATCCACAAGCACATCCACTCAACATATATTCTTTCCCACTGCATTACACATGAGAGTCATCTGTAGTTAATCCTATCAAATCTCTGCTTATATCGGGAGGCTAATACATCATCTTCATCTCTATCTCATAATGATGCACCCAGTTCTATGGGAATTCACATGTTCACCTTATTCTCAGCCACAGACACGTCCAACTCACATGATCTCCTTTCTCACTACGTTACAAAGGAGAATCATCTGGAGTTCTTCTCAACTCTCTGTACAAAGGAAGCGATATCTACATTCCATCTATGTCTCAGATAGGAACCACACACCCCTCTCAGGGGCTCTCTCTCAGGTTGACTCAATCATTATGCATCCTGGAGAATGTCTCATGCAGTTGTAATCGTCAACACTCCCTCTCAGCTAGGGAGGAATTCTCCATCAGGCCAAGTCTCTGTTGAAATAATGTAACTGCAAAGTGTATTCTTATTCTTATTTGATATATTATTCATTGGATCAATACCCATTGTGGATTGATCATGTCGGCTATTGTAAAAGGACCAAATCCCCTTTTGTGGATTGGTCATAATGTAATTGTAATAGGTAGAAAGAGAAGTTGGCCCCAGAATGTATCAAAGAGGCCCCAAAATATAATAAAGGTGGTTATAACCACCCAGAAGAAGAAGTTGGCTCTGCCAGTGAAAGGACACTCCCACACGTGCCAGACTTGTATAAATAAGGAGGCTAGCGCCTCACTTAGCACACTCACTTGTTCATTGAGAGACAAGTTTCAGAGCTGCAGTTGGAGAAGAGAGAGAGAGAGAGGCACATCTTTGGGAGAGGAATTTATGTACTTGTTTGAGTTATCTCTTGGCATTGTATTGGCTATCTATATTAAGGAAGTTTTGCTGCGTTTTCTGCCCCATGAGGATTTCCCAGGATAAATGATGTGTCTCTTGGGATTGTGTATTTCTCAGTGATCATATCTTATGCTGTTGTTGTTATTCATTGAAATGAAAATAACTATAATAATGGATTAAACATTAACATGGTATCAGAGCCAAGCTGAAGAGAGCAACTTTCAAAAGAGAAAAGTGAAAAATGTCATTGTTTCCATACATGCAAATTAGGGCTTTTGTTGGTGAGGTATTTCAGCCCTAAAACCATCTAGAAAAGTGTGCCCTCCCTCAAGGATCATTTTGGCACCTTCGACACACCTTTTCGGTGGCTAGATCTCCTGGAAAGTGAAACCCTAGTTTTCACAAAGTACGAGAAAACCAAAAAACCAGAGTACCAGAAGTACCAGAAGTACCAGAGTATCGAAAGTATCGAAAAACCAGAAGCACCAGACCAAAAATCTACAGATCAAGTTTGGAGGGGTAAAAGTTGGATTTTCAAAAATCTGACTGCACCAGGTTACTCGCCTCATCTCAGCGCATCTATCCCCTAGATCAGAATTTCAAAATTCAAAGTTTGAAAAATTAGGGTTTCCTCATAAACCCTAAGTTGCAGTTGTAGTTGTAGTCTCAGAACCAGTTGCAGTTGTAGTATCAGTTGCAGTTGCAGCCGTACTACCAGTTGCAGTCACCCTTGAAGTTTTCAAGAGTTGGTAATGATTATCGCTACTGCTAGATGGAGTCACTACCTACAAATGCTATTAGTGGTATGTACTCACATATGTTTAAATGGTTAAACTTTAAAGAGTATTTGCAGGAGAAGGGATCTCTTGCCATAGATCCAAAAGGATCTCAAGATCCAACACATTCAGAGGAATGATGCAACCTAGGTGTGATTATTCT
>ML828564.1:34190-59418 GCA_009831015.1 Picea engelmannii | reverse complement strand
CGTTTTATATATATATATATATATATATATATATATATATATATATATATATATATATATCCCATGTTGAATTAGTCTACATTTACATTACTTTAACCACATTCCATCAATAAAAACTAACTCACAAAACTTACCCATGTTGAATTAGTCTACATTTACATTACTTTAACCACATTCCATCAATAAAAACTAACTCACAAAACTTAGTAATGTTTTTTTTATATTAATGAGGTTTAAATTCTAATGGATTCTATGTTAAAGAAATGTCTCCTAATGATTAGTAAATTATCTTTACAATACAAAAATCATGCGTGTATAATGTTCTTCTTGTGTTCAACTAATAGCCTAGTCATGGAGGCTATATTCGACTTGGAGGTAAATGATACTTTAGTATAGGCGTTATATGTGTAGGTATGAGAATCAAAATTGAGTAGATATGCCTTGCTAATATGGAAATGTGTAACAAAGCCACTTTGCATTGATAAAGTATTTATCCCTTAAATCTATGAAAATACAAAATAAATTGGAGAAGAATTCTTTTTCACATAAATATGATGCCTAGCAAATTACTCAAGGTCCTTTCATATTCCAACTTTCCACTTAAATATGTTTGCATGATCATATATAAAAAAATGAGATAGAGTACATCCATGTCAAATCCCATGACTGGTGGAGAAAAAGAAAGTGGCTCTGCCATTAACAAGAAAACAAATCTTGGTGTTGATTATGCATATTGCAATCTAATGGATAAAGGTGGTGCAGAAGCTAAATTTAGTCAAAACATTAAAAATGAAGGAATGAATTACTCAATCAAATGCATTCACTTTGTCGATTCTGATAGATGTTTCTTTTTCCTGATAAAATCTACTCAAGTAGATGGCCTCTTGTACTAAAATGATGGTGTCCAATATTTATCTTTGAGCCATGAATCTACCTTGGTTTTCAGAGATAATTTTGGAAAGATGTAATGTCCCCAACCATCTAGGTTGATCCACACCACACAAATCCCCCCCTAATACAACAATGTAATGTCCCTAATCATCTAGGATGAGCCACGATGCACACATTTTCCTATGATACAGTTAATATCTAAATTCTCTCATATGAACACAATTATGTAATTCTGCAACATATGATTCATGGAAAAATACACATACAATTACAGCTTAATATAATTAAAAATACAAAAACATTAGGAACACATACAACACACTTGTCATTTAATCAAATCACCGACTAGTTGTAGACCTCAAACGTTCCTCTCGATCATAGACTCTTTTATACCTGACTCTCAACAATAGGTCACCCCCAAAGCCCTTAACCCCCTTCCCTCTCATGGAGTTCTAGTCCCCCATTCTCTTTTTGTCAAATTTGGTCTGCAACAGTGGTGTATTTTTATTAATATCATCATGTGTGATTACATATTACATTTGTTAGGCTCACTAGCCTTTCCACTCATGGGATCCTTGTAATACCCCAAGACTGAGCCCCAGTTGAAAATGTAAATATGTTTTATATTATACTCATTTCATTCATATAATACATCATTGTGTGTAGACCGATCACTAGGAAGGGAAAGGGAGGGGCTAAGATCCTAGAAAAGGGGGCTAAGCTAGAGGGCTTATCTCCAAGGGAATATCATAATATTATTCCCAAATATTATGGTGAGGATAATTATTTTTATCCTAAGTTCTTATGGGAAAGAGAATGAGATCCGGATTTTATGAGCGGATCGAAATGAATACAAGTTATTAACAGGTGCTAAACACAAAATAACAGAGATACAGTAAAACTGGTTTTCCATTCAATAAAGAAATAAGCTGGAAACTGTAAAATGCAATAGAAACAAGCTTGTTGGAATGGTGGCGGCTTATCTATGAGAAGAGATGTGACGGCTGCACTCATTCGCAAGAAGATGATTACAATGAGGCTCTCAAGGCCTTTTTACAATAAACAAGAGTTTCCTAAACATCCAAAAACCTAACCCTAGGAGATGAAGCGCCAAAAGTCATGTGGGCCACGTTTGGGTAAGTCAGTACATCAACTTCCCGGGGTCGTAAATTTTGCATATGATCTTCGTTTTAGGCGTATGATAGCCCATTGGAAAGATCTATCCGAGGACTACAATAGTTGCACAAAATTTCATGATGAAATTTTGCAAACGCAACATACCCCAAAAAACATCATTTAGGGCCTCAAAACGACGTTGGAAGTTCAGGACCCGAAAAACTCCTAAAAATAGTAAATTATCAAAATTGCCAGAAAGTTGTTTTGAGCCAACTGGAAAAGGTGGGTGGCCACCGATATCCACTTGGATCAATCCTCCCTCCTTAGGAAGCAATGGTATCCATTTCGTTGAGTTCCCCCACCAGATGAGGAAATTTCTGTTGAATTTGGCCCCGGGTGAGCCACTTGACTTGGTGCAGGAGCTACCTTGCTTTGACGACTTGATAAAGCTGGATCCTTTGTTGTCGAGTGCCCTTGATCTGTGTGTCCACAATATGATCATTGGAACCCTATTGTGCAGTCGGGGTTGAGTTATGTTGGTGTTAGTTGTTCTGTTACATCTGAGGTGTCTAATAATGGTGGGAAATAAGGCCGAAGGAGGTCCGCGTTGAACACTGGGTACAGGCCAAGGAAAGGAGGAATGTTGAGCTCAAAAGAATTATCCCCCACGGCCTTGGTGATACTGTACGACCCATAACAGAGTGGGCGAAGCTTCCGATGGGGTCCTGTAAGGCGTTCTTTCTGCAAGTGCAACCAAACTTTTGTCGCCCACCTAAAACTTATGTGGCACCCGATATTGATCATGGTGTTGTTTTTACTTGTCATTGGACTTATATAGGATATACTGAACCTATTGGTAGATGTGATGGACCTTCTCAACGAATCAAGTGGCCTTTTCAGCTTCAGTTGGAGCAGGAGATAAGTCAGTCAAGGTGACCGCAAGGGGAAGTGCAACATCTATGGGACCCAATGGTTGGAATCCCAACCCCACCTGAAAGGGGTTGTGGTTGGTTCAGCTATGCAGGGCTTGGTTGTAGCTATGTTGGATATAGGGAAGGCTCTCATCCCATGTGTGAGGGTGCTTTGAATTATACATTCACACTTTACAACCTTGGTTTAGCCATTTGTTTGGGGGTGGAAGGTCATGGATTTGGTGAGCTTGGTGTCCAGAAATGACCAGAGGCTCGACCAGAATGTGGTGATAAATCGACTATTCTGATCCGAGACAATGGTTTGTGGGATTCCAAAATGTACCCAGACTCGTTCAAAGAAGACCTTGGCAGTGGCCTATGTTGTGATTCTCTTCTTGTAGGAAACCATAATCGCCATCTTAGAAAAGCGATCAACAACCACAAAACACAGTCATTTCCCCGCTTGGTGGACGGGAGGCCCGACATGTAGTCCAATGAGATGGATTCCCATAGCTTGTTGTTATCGGATAAATCGGTAGGTGCAGACACTAACTGATCTCCCTAGATCCACCTAGATCTAGAACAAAGCACACCAGAACATGACGCTTTCCTTAAGTTTAAGATATTGAATTTACTAACTAAAGTGGGATAGGTGACACACCATTTAAATGTCACTTCCTCTCGCCATCGCCATCCTAGATCCGTTCCAACGCTCATACAATGATGATCCTGCAAAAGAACGCAACCAACCAAAGTGATAGTAATAGCATAAACTTAGTATAAACCTAGGTATGTGATCAAGGAATCATACAATAAAACACAACAAGCTTTATAGGAAAGAATCATATTATTGTATCATATTAAACATGAAAGAGAGATTACAACCATGGCCTTGATGTCGTAAGGTCCCTTCCAACTGTCCTTCGTTCCCACACACTTCCACTCCAAGAATTTTGAGAGCATAGATTTGATACTATTAACAATCTATCTTGACAAAGGCTAAACTCAAAGACACTCCAACCAAGCTAATAATTCCAAGCCAAATCCAACTTACTTTCTCCATGAGAGCTCCTCTCCTTTTATAAGCTAAAGAGAATAACGTGAGGAGGTTAGGATGATCCCACTAAATCATGAAAGCGAGTAAGATCAAAATCATTTGGATGCCACCTCACCATGGAAGTTTCTACTTCTAGAAGCATCGAGAAGATGCTCGTTTTTCCCACATATGAGCATTCTCGCACCCTACCTATAGAGAAACCTGCAAACCTCTCGCAACCTAGCTATGGTGCAGCCTATGAGAATCGGGCATTCTTTCACCCTAGCCATAGTGAATCCTGTGAACATCCTCTTTAATAGGGTTCTTATAAAGGAAAACACAACTTCTTTTCTCAGGAAAAGTTCTTCTTCCTTCCTTCTTCAAGAAATCAGGCCACTGACCCCTTTGAAGGCAATAGATAGGTTTACATCATTAATGGTCATAAGGATGACAAAAATAATGTGTAACAGAGATCCCCCCAAAGTATGAAGTTAGAACATAATAATAGTTGAAATACTTTCTCGAGTGTGTGTAAGGAACAAGGAACAGTCGGTTGGAAACCTACCAACAAACAAGGAAATACAGTACAATAATACATCATCACTGAGGTAGACATTCCCATACTCAGAATAAAAATGACCCAAAGCATAAATGCCGACATGTGAAGATCCATGTCAAGTAAGATAGGTCATGGCCACCAAACATACACTGTGGATCCATGCCAATATGACTCAAATATGAACATAGCCACCAAAAATACACTATGGATCTATGTGTTAAAGAATCAAATTTGAACATAGCCACGAGACATACAATGTGGATCTATGCAACAGTACAAACTGAATATACTCCAACGCAACCTGAATCCGTGAGAAAATATTCAGGGTCTTCATATCCACCACTCTATAGTACGAATCTAACCATGTGATGACATGTGTCGAAGTCGAACATGGTAGAAACCACTTGATTACTAGTCATTAGTGTATACCGTTAACAAGTGCGAGGGAAATCACCATTAATGCCAATGACTCCCAAGGTACTCTGGTACAATCCAACGAATGTGAATCAATGAGTTGAGGTCGAACACTCAACAGAATCTCTCGATCAAGGGTCAATAATGAAAACCCACTATCGAAAGAAAGGAAACCTGCCATTGAGGCATGCAAGTTCCAAGGTACCAACTAGTTTCTAAGTCTAGTTCCTGGATAATGAGTTGAAATTGACAGGAAAAGACTCGTCACAGGAGGGCCTTAATGTATCCCACATCAATGACACGAAACAGATAACAGGATTTGATGTAGATCAGAGTAACAAGTGATTCGGGACTGACTTAGGGATGGCCAACACAATAGAAGGCTTTAAGGACTGCAGAAATGGATGACACAATAGAAGGCTTTCCGGGTTGAATTTCTCTTTGAACATATTGACGACACGATAACTGTCTTGCAAATATTGACTCAACAACAAGGATCACAGACCAATTTGTAATCTTATAGGAGTATGATCAGGAGGCAAGTGTATTTTCCAACCTAGACACAAGGCGAGTGAAAGGGTGTCATGTTAAAAAGTGACTCTTTCATGGAATATAGGTTTAAACACATTTCTTTCCCAATTTCCCCCTCACCATCTTTGGCGAGTACCTCTTTATTTTTACGCAAACTTGAGGAGGATAACATATGTTTGTCGATTTAAGCTCTTCCTTCGGATGAGTCCCTCAGAGTATGTTTAATGAACCCTAAGAAGGAGTGGTTCGGTTCTGTAAGGGCCTTTCGATGTTTGTTTAACGATTCCAAAGAAAGAAAACTCATGGGTTTTTAATTTTGATAGAGTCTAAAAAACACTTAAAGAAACTCTCTCAATTCCTTTTTCGTAAAGTAGTCTGATGAGACCAAAAAAGAGATAAACTATCGCTCAACAGACATTTTCTTCAAATACTTTAACGAGCATGAAAAGAACAAGGTTGCTCGGCAATCTTTTCATGTTTAGAGAGTCTGAAAATAGCTTAAAGGGAACTCCAATGGGTTCCTTTTTCGTGTAACCTTTACGAGTCCGAAAAAGTGATAAAATTATACTCGATTACCTTCTCATTGATTTACGCGAACGAGAAAGAACAAAGACTAGGATCGGTAACTTAATCTCATGTATTTACGAGCATGAGAAAGAACAAAGACTAAGCTCGGGATTGTTTTCATTTTTACGCAAGCTTTAAAAAAAAAAAAAAAACTATGCTTGGACCTGGTTTCTTTTTTATACAAGCTTGAACCAGAGGAAACTATGCTTGAGATAAGTGGTTTCATTTTTACACAAGATTGAACCAAAGTAAAAACTATGCTTGAACTTCCCAATGCATTATCCACGAATTCGCATGGTTGGTACTTAGCCCCCAGCTTAAGAAGCTAGCGGCTCAACTTCAGCATGAAGTCTAGAGGCTGAGGAAAATTCCCCCCAAGCTTCATTTCATCCAACTACAAAGGAGAATGAAATGAAGCTTCAAATACTAGATGAAGTACTTGACTCAAATAGAGAGGGGGGAAACTATTTCATTTTTTAACGAGCTTGACACAGGATCATAACTATGCTCGAGATTCTAGGTATAATCCCTAGACCTTTGTTTCATTTTTTAACGAGCTTGACACATAAAAAAGAACTATGCTCATAAGCCCTATTTCATTTTTTAATGAGGTTTCTACAGAGACGCAAAAACTATCCTCAAAAGTAGTTTCATTTTTTAACGAGCTTGAAATGAGAAAACTATGCTCAAGTCTGGTTTCATTTTTAAATGAGCTTGAAATCAAAAAATCATGCTCAAAGACCTCTGTTTCATTTTTTAACGAGGTTGCCTCAAAGACGCAAAAAATATCCTCGAAATTCTCTCTTCTCGATCATGGATTCCAAGAGGACAATGCTCCAGAATGACACCATGTCAAGGGACACAACTCAGTCATGGATTCCAAGAGATCTTCACTGGAAGGAAGAAACACACTCTAGAAGGACACCATGTCGAGGGTCGCGATAGGAGAAAATAGATCAGGCTCTAACAACCCTATCGAAGAGATCACCATGTCAACTACTGGATCTAAGTCATCAGAAGTTGAAGCCATGGGTGACAACGCCACATAATTGACCAGTGGCGGGGGCGATATCGTCTGCATATAAGAACCATTTAGGGAGGCAATCCAATCAGGGTCAATGAATGAAAGTTGATCAACAGTCACAACTCATCCACCGTGAGGGAAATATATCACAGGAAAAAGAGTAGACACAATAGCTTTCATGGCATAGACATAATCTCGCCCAAGGAGCAAAGCGAAATCCAATGGGTCTTGGACTACCATGACGTCAATAAAGATTGACTGGTTCTTCTGTTAAAAGCTAACATATTCTACATAACCAACGCAAGTGGAGGATAACCCAAATCTTGCCAAGCAATAGAGGACAAAATACTAACAGAAGAACCTTCATCTATCAGTGTTTGAGGAACGTCTCGACCACAAACCTGTATAGTAATCTAGAAAGGAATGTGAGAGGGAAGACAGGGTCCAGTTAGCACACCCCAATTAAAAAGGATGGTCTCATTACTTGGAGTAGGTTCCACAGGAGAAGGAGGAATACTCACTGGCATGGTAAATTCTGTATCAAGGAGAAAAACATGGGCAACATCGGGTTTACTCTCTAGCGGGAGAGTAGGATCGACCGATGGAGAGATCAGATCAACCACTTGGGTGTCATTCTCCAAGGGGAGAATGGGGTCGACAGGTGGAAACGAATTGACCGCTTGGGTTTCACTCTCTAACGAGAGAGTGGGATCGACCGAGGATGGGATCAGACCAGCCACTTTGTTAACACTCTCTAAAGGGAGAGTGGGATCGACCGAAGATGGGATCGGATCAACCACTTCATTAACACTCTCTAAAGGGAGAGTGGGATCGACCGAGGATGGGATCAAATCAACTACTTTGTCAACTAGTTCAATTAAGGACGTGACCAGATTGACCAATTGATCAATCGGACTGACCGACAGGGGAACCGGATTGATCATTCCATCAACTATGGGTGGGTTGAGAGAAATCTTGCGATAAGCAGCTGGAAGTTGAGGTTGTGAAACAGTCATGTCTTCTAAGAATTTTGAGGCTTCGTCCATACGAGAACAAAGGTGAGTGAGATGACTCCCTTTGCATAACATACACGGGAACTTGACTCTACTTTTCTCCTTCCTAACCATATCATGACTTGTTGATGGGGGGTCATCAACATGTTGTTCAGAGGTCGACGACGTGGACTGGAGAGGAGATGCAGACCATGCTTCTATGACCTTGGATAGACCAGGGAAATCCTTAAGAAGATGGCTACCCTTACAAAGCCTGCAAGGGTACTTAGGCTTATGAGTTTTTTGGGTGATCTTGACATCATCAACACTCCTAGCATGAGTAACAGTAACTGGTTGTTTTCCAACATGTTTGACAGCGGTTGGAGGTTTTGACCCTTGTTTGTATTTCTTCTTCTTAATCTTTCTTTTCTTCTTCTTCTTATTCACCGGGTTACTAGCTTCAAAACTTTCACTCAACGAAGAAGATGAAATGGAAGTAGACCTTGCAAGCGAAGAAGGCGAAGAAGACCTTACTGGTGAAGAAGGTGAAGGATCAACATGAGGTTGATGCTCTTAGGGGGAAGTGCTTACGACTGAAGCACTTACTGCATTCGGGATTACCTGAGTGGAAAACAACCATATCGGTAATCCAATTGTGAGACCTAGAAGGCTCAAAGTAGAAATATGAGGAGGACCAATGTTTCTGTAAGAAGGAAAACAAAATGTTCCCCTAGAGCATAGGTTCCTTCATTGGTCATTTCAGGAACTGACGCCATTAAAAACAAAAATCCAATCTAGAGTCCACTAAGGAGAACAAACAACACATGCTAGAAATCTAGTAAGCAAGAAAGCAAACAAAACCTTGTTGCAATGAGCTCACTAGTTGGTGATGAAGTCCAATGTCATGGGAACAAAGTAAGAAGGGGCGGAGATAGAATGGGTGGAAAAGTTACGTTGACGACCTACTTAACGAACTTACACCCTAGTGCAAGCTCCCACACATAATCATATGTATACCCTCCAAGGAGCCCGAGTGAGTTTGGCCAACGTCGATTCTAGGTACCGTTAAGACTTTCCCCTCCATAGTCACATTCTGTAAAGACCCTAAAGAGATAGGTCACTAAGGTTACAAATCACTACAATGATGCCTGGGGAAACAATCGACAGTCCGATCCACACGCAAGGGCAGGGTATCTGGCCCAAAATCAACTTGAAAGGCTTCCACTCATCATTGTGGTTATACCTCTCAAGTGACCCCCATAATATGTGCAACCTCTACACCAAGACCAACAAAGTAGGGTGAGTAACTCTACCAGTCTCAATGCGACCTCGTGATTGACCCTTGTGTTAGAAGGGCTTCCCAGGACAAAATGTAATAAGTGGATTTAACTTTTCCTAACTCAATATTCTATGTTTGTTTGCAACTTTGGAAAGTTATCTTTCACACCCATTCCAAATCCCTACAACTAATCTAATGTAGGTTTGCTACCAGAAAATATAAAAAATTCTAATCAATTTTTATAAATGCTTTATTTTAAGGCTGTTGTTACTCAAAAGGAAAAAATCGTGAACAGTATGGTGTTTTGATCGACTCGAAAGTTATGTAAAGAGATGAAGATGCAATCTTTTCATTTCGATGAAAGCTATGGCACGAGAAGGAGAAAACATTTATCATTCCCATATACACAATGTCCCAAAATATATTAAACTCATCAATATCAAGATTCTCAAGAAATGAGAAAAAGGTACTGTACACCAATGCATGATTCATGGCCCCCCGATTTTTTTTTTGGAATTTAAGGCCAAAAAATGCCAAGAATCATGCAATTTCGCTACTTCAAATGCAAGGATGCCCCCAATCTAATATAAACCAATGAATTAAATCTTTTTGTTTCAAAAATTTCACTAAAAGAAATAATGAACTTTGTTAAAACAAAGAAACCCAAACTAAAAGTTTTCTTTTAAAGCGAACTATTCAGAAGAAATCTTATCTTTCCTTAAACAATTCTAAAGAAAACACACACTTTGTAATTGAAAGGCACTCAAAGCAAGAGACTAATCTTTCAAAACCAAACAAAGAAAATATGGCTAAAAGAAACTCAAAGAATGTAAAGTAGACTATAAACAGATCAATATAGGCTCCAAAAGCTCAATCCAGGTGATCACAGCAAAACTGGGCATCAAAATATGACAAGATCCAATCCAAAAAAGTTTACAAACGAGTTTGCATCCTAGCAGTATATTACAGTGCGAAATTAGGTATTCTCGCAGGCTAGACACTGGTAGGGTGCGAGAAGTTCGCATTGGATCTAACAGTAGGGTGCAAAAATTAATGGTTTTCGCAGGCTGTAGAGAGGTAGAGTGCGAGAATGTCTGTAATCAATTTTTTTTTTAGAAAGGACAGGGAATCTAAGTGAACTTCTAGATCCAGAGAGTCTGGATGGATGTCCCACAGACTCAGAAACCAAAAAACAAGCAATCAAAGGAAGGGAAACTAGACTAACTAGGAAACAATCTGTTCCCCAGTGGAGTCGCCAATTTTGTTATCGGATAAATCGGTAGGTGTAGACACTAACTGATATGCCTAGATCCACCTAGATCTAGAAAAAAACACACCAGAACATGATGCTTTCCTTAAGTTTTAGATATTGAATTTACTAACTAAAGAGGGATAGGTGACATACCATTTAAATGTCACTTCCTCTCGTCATCGCCATCCTAGTTGTATCATATTAAACATGAAAGAGAGATTACAACCATGGCCTTGATGTCATAAGGTCCCTTCCAACTATCCTTTGTTCCCCACACACTTCCACTCCAAGAATTCTGAGAGCATAGATCTGATACTATTCACAATCTATATTGACAAAGGCTAAACTCAAAGACACTCCAACCAAGCTAATAATTCCAAGCCAAATCCAACTTACTTTCTCCATGAGAGATCCTCTCCTTTTATAAGATGAAGAGGATAAGGTGAGGAGGTTAGGACAATCCCACTAAATCATGAAAGCGAGTAAGATCCAAACCATTTAGATGCCACCTCACCATGGAAGTTTCTACTTCTAGAAGCATCGAGAAGATGCTCATTTTGCCCACGTATGAGAATTCTCGCACCCTACCTATAGAGAAACCTGCGAACCTCTCACAACCCAGCTATGGTGCAGCCTGCAAGAATCATGCATTATCGCACCCTAGCCATAGTGCAGCCTGCGAACATCCTCTTAAATAGGGTTTTTACAAAGGAAAATGCAACTTCTTTTCTCAGGAAAAGTTCTTCTTCCTTCCTTCTTCAAGAACTTGGGCCACTGACCCCTCTGAAGGCAATAGACAGGTTTACATCATTAACAGTCATAGGGATGATGAAAATAATGTGTAACAGAGATCCCCCCAAAGTATGAAGTTAGAACAGAGTGATAGCTGAAATACTTTTTCGAGTGTGTGTAAGGAACAAGGAAAAGTCAGTCAAAAACCTGCCAACAAACAAGGAAATACAGTACAATAATACATCATCACTGAGGTAGACATTCCCATACTCAGAATACAAATGACTCAAAGCATAAATGCCAACATGCGAAGATCTATGTCAAGTAAGATAGGTCATGGCCACCAAACATACACTGTGGATCCATGCCGATATGACTCAAATATGAACATAGAAATGAAAATCCTCTTTAATAGGGTTTTTACAAAGGAAAATGCAACTTCTTTTCTCAGGAAAAGTTCTTCTTCCTTCCTTCTTTAGAAACTCAGGCCACTGACCCCTCTAAAGGAAACATAAAAGTTTACATCATTAACAGTCATATGGATGTCGAAAATAATGTGTAACACCTGTCAGGAGTAGGAAGAGGGGTGTACAGGCCATGTTTCTTAGTGGTCAGTTTGGCAATAGCGTAGGCAGTGCAAGACCTGATATACTTGTTGACCTCATGTCGAATTTTTGGCCAGTAGAAATGTTTTTGTAGCATCACCACTGTCTTTTTGACACCGGAGTGTTCTACCACCCGACTGTAGTGGGCTTCCCAGATCATCTTCGCTCACTCTCTTGATGGAACACAGATATGGCCCAGACGACACAACAACCCATCCTGAAGATGGAAATTATCGACAACTGTGTTTGCACCCAACATTTGGTAGGTGGTGGCGGAGTCAGGGCCTGTCTCATAGAGTTGGGGCCATCCAGAGGTCTCATGGCCGCAAGATTCTATCACCGTGGTGAGTGCCACAACTGGTGGTTTGCTGAGGCAATCAACGAAGCGATTGGTGATTAATGTTTTATACTTGATGTTGAGGTGGAATTTCTACAAGTATGTGGACCACTTTTGATGCGGTCATTCTTCAATTTTCCCTGTGTCTGCATGAATTATAGTGGCTTATGATTAGTGTGGATGATTGTCTCCTTCCCAAGAATGTAATGTCTCCACTGGCGATAGGCTTGCACAATGGAGTACATTTCTTTGTCATAAGTAGGGTACTTATGGACAATATCTGACAGTGTCTCACTATGATAGGCCACAGGGTGGCCGTGTTGAGTGAGAACGACGCCCACAACATAGTCTGAAGCATCTGTCTCGATCTCAAAGGGATGTTGCAAGTCTAGTAGTGAAATTATTGGGGCTGAGCACAAGCACTACTTCAAATCATCGAACACTTGTTGTTGGGACCGACCCCACCCAAATTTTTCCTTACCACCACCCCTGTTTATTTGGTTGAGGGCCCATGCAATATGGGAGAATCCTAGCACGAACCTGCGGTAGAAATTGGCAAGGCCTAAGAAGCTCCAAAGCTCAGTGAGTGTGGTTGGGGATGGGCAGTCATGGATGACTTGGATCTGGGCAGGATTTACATGTACGCCATGTTGATCAATGATGTAGCCCAGGTAATGGACCCTGGCCATGCCGAAGGAGCATTTTTCTAAGTTGGCGTATAGATTATGCTGCCGCAGGGTGTGCAAAACCTGTTGAATATGTTGCAAGTGTTCATCCCAATAACACAGATTATTAACACAAAATAACAGAGATACAGTAAAACTGGTTTTCTGTTCAATAAAGAAATAAGATGGAAACTGTAAAATGCAACGGAAATAAGCTTGTTGGAATGGTGGCGGCTTATCTCTGAGAAGAGATGTGACAGCTGCGCTCGTTCACAAGAAGATGATTACAATGAGGCTCTCAAGGCCTTTTTACAATAAACAAGAGTTTCCTAAAATCCAAAAACCTAACCCTAGGAGATGAAGCGCCAAAATTCATGTGGACCCCATTTGGGTAAATTAGTACATCAACTTCCTATGGTCGTAACTTTTGCATACAATCTCCGTTTTAGGCGTATGATAGCCCATTGGAAAGATCTATCCAATGAATACAACAATTGCACAAAATTTCATAATAAAACCTTATGACTGCAACATACCCCCAAAAAAAATGTCGTTTAGGGCCTCAAAACAACTCTGGAAGTTCAGGACCTGAAAAACTGCTAAAAATAGTAAATTATCAAAATTGTTAGAAAGTTGTTTTGAGCCAGCTGGAAAAGGTGGGTGGCCACTGATATCCACCTGGATCAATCCTCACTCCCTAGGAAGAAATGGTCTCCATTTCGTTGAGTTCCCCCATCAGATGAGGAAATTTCTATCGAATTTGGCCCCATGTGAGCCACTTGCCTTGGTGCAGGAGCTGCATTGCTTTGACAACTCGATAAAGTTGAATCCTTTGTTTTCAACTACCCTTGATCTGTGTGTCCAGAATCTGGTCACTAGATTCCTGTTGTATGCAGTCGGGGTTGAGCTCCGTTGGTGTCATCTGTTCTGCTACATCTGAGGTGTCCAATAATGGTGGGAAATAAGGCCGAAGGAGGTCCACGTTGAACACTGGGTGCAGGCCAAGGAAAGGAGGAAAGTTGAGCTCAAAAGAATTATCCCCCATGGTCTTGGTGATAGTGTATGACCCATAACTGAGTGGGCAAATCTTTCGATGGGGTCATGTAAGGCATTCATTTTGAAAGTGCAACCAAACTTTGTCACCCACTTGAAACTTATGTGGCACCCGATGTTGATCATGGCGTTGTTTGTACTTGTCATTGGACTTCTGTAGGATATCCTAAAACTGTTGGTGGATGTGTTGGATCCACTCAATGAACCAAGTGGCTTTGTTAGCTTCAGTTGGAGCAGGAGACGATTCAGTCGAGGTGACAGCAAGGGGAAGTGCAACATCTATGGGACCCAATGGTTGGAATCTCAACCCCACCTGAAAAGGACTGTAGTCGGTTGAGCTATGTAGGGCTCAGTTGTAGCTATGTTGAACATAGGGAAGACTCTCATCCCATGTGTGAGGGTGCTTTGAATTATACATGTGAAGGATATGCTCAATCATTTGATTTACAACCTCAGTTTGGAAATCTGTCTGCGGGTGGAAGGCCATGGATTTGGTGAGCTTGGTGTCCAACAATGATCAGAGGTTCGACCATAATGTGCTGAGAAATCGAATATCCCGATCTGAGACAATGGTTTCTGGGATTCCAAAATGTACCTAGACTCGTTCAAAGAAGAGCTTGGCAGTGGCCTCTGCTATGATGCTCTTCTTGCAGGCAACCATAATTGTCATCTTATAAAAGCAATCAACAACCACAAAAACACAGTCATTTCCCCGCTTGGTGGATGGGAGGCCTGACATGTAGTCCATTGAGATGGATTCCCATGGCCTGTCAGGAGTAGGAAGAGGGGTGTACAGACCCTATTTCTTAGTGGTTGGTTTGGCAATAGCACAGGCAGTGCAAGACCTGATATACTTGTTGAATTCATGTCGAAGTTTCGGCCAGTAGAAATGTTTATGTATCATCGCCACTGTCTTTTCGACACTGAAGTGTCCTGCCACCTGACTGTAGTGGGCTTCCTAGATCAGCTTTTCTCGCTTGCTTGATCGAACACAGATATGGCCTAGAACACAACAACCCATCCTAAAGATGGAAATTATCGACAACTACGTTTGCACCCAACATTTGGTAGGTGATGGCGAAGTCAGGCTCTGTCTCATAGAGTTGGGGGCATTCAGAGTTCTCATGGCCATAAGAATCTAGCACCGTGGTGAGTGCCCCGACTGGTGGTCTTCTGAGGCAATCAACGACACAATTGGTGCTTCCTTTTTTATACTTGATGTTGAGGTGGAATTGCTGCAAGTATCTAGAGCACTTTTGATGGCGGTCATTCTTAATTTTTTCCTGTGTCTGCATGAAGTGTAGTGGATTATGATTAGTGTGGATGACTGTCTCCTTCCCAAGAATGTAATGTCTCCACTGGCGATAGGATTGCACAATGGAGTACATTTATTTTTCATAAGTAGGGTACTTATGGACAGTATCTGACAGTGTCTCACTATGATAGGCCATGGGGTGGTCGTGTTGAGTGAGAACGACGCCCACATAATAGTCTAAAGCATTTGTCTCGATCTCAAAGGGATGTTGCAGGTCTGGTAGTGAAAGTATTGGGGCTGAGCATAAGCCCTACTTCAATTCATCGAACGCTTGTTGTTGGGACCGACCCCATGCAAATTTCGCCTTACCACCACCCCTGTTTATTTGGCTAAGGGCCCATGCAATATGGGAGAATCCCAGCACGAACCTGCGGTAGAAATTGGCAAGGCCCAAGAAGCTCCAAAGCTCAGTGAGTGTGGTTGGGGCTGGCCAGTCACGGATGACTTGTATCTTGGTTGGATCCATATTTATGCCATGTTGATCAATGATGTATCCCAGGTAATGGACCCTGTCCATGCTGAAGGAGAATTTTTCAAAGTTGGCGTATAGCTTGTGCTGCCGCAGGGTGTGCAAAACTTGTTGAATATGATGCAAGTGTTCGTCCTAATAACACAGATTATTAACATGTGATTAACACAAAATAACAGAGATATAGTAAAATTGGTTTTCTATTCAATAGAGAAATATGCCGAAAACTGTAAAATGCAGCTGAAACAAGCTTGCTGGAATGGTGGCGGCTTATCTTTGAAAAGAGATGTGACGACTGTGCTCATTTGCAAGAAGATGATTACAATGAGGCTCTCAAGGACTTTTTACAATCAACAAGAGTTTCCTAAACATCCAAAAACCTAACCCTAGGAGATGAAGTGCCAAAAGTCATGTGAGCCCCGTTTGGGTAAGTCAGTACATCAACTTCACGGGGTCATAACTTTTGCATACGATATTCGTTTTAGGCGTATGATATGCCATTAGAAAGATCTATCCAGGGACTACAAAATTTGCAAAAAAATTCTTAATGAATATGTGTGAGCGCAACATACCCCAAAAAAGCGTCGTTTATGGCCTCAAAACAACTCCAGAAGTTCAGGACCCGAAAAACTGCTAAAAATAGTAAATTATCAAAATTCCTAGAAAGTTGTTTTGAGATAGCTGGAAATGGTGGGTGGCCACTGATATCCACCTGGATCAATCCTCTCTCCTTAGGAAGCAATGGTATCCATTTCGTTGAGTTCCCCCATCAGATGAGGAAATTTATGTTGAATTTGGCCCCGGGTGAGCCACTTGCCTTGGTGCAGGAGCTACCCTGCTTTGACGACTTGATAAAGTTGGATCCTTTGTTGTCGAGTGCCCTTGATATTTGTGTCCACAATCTGATCACTGGATGCATGTTGTATGCAATCAAGGTTGATCTTCTTTGGTGTTAGTTGTTCTGCTACGTCTGAGGTGTCCAATAATGGTGGGAAATAAGGCCGAAGGAGGTCCACGTTGAACACTAGGTGCAGGCCAAGGAAAGGAGGAATGTTGAGCTCAAATTATTATCCCCCATGAACTTGGTGATAGTGTATGGCCCACAATGGAGTGGGAGAAGCTTTCTATGGGGTCCTTTAAGTCGCTCTTTCTGTAAGTGCAACCAAACATTGTCACCCACCTGAAACTTATGTGGCACCCAATGTTGATCATGGCATTGTTTGTACTTGTCATTGGACTTATGTAGGATATCCTGAACCTATTGGAAGATGTGATGGATCCACTCAATGAACCGGGTGGCTTTGTCAACTTCAGTTGGAGCAGGATATGAGTCAGTCGAGGTGACTGCAAGGGGAAGTGAAACATCTATGGGACCCAATGGTTGGAATCCCAACCCCACCTGAAAGGGATTGTGGTCAGTTGAGTTATGTAGGGCTCAGTTGTAGCTATGTTGGACATAGGGAAGGCTCTCATACCATGTGTGAGGGTGCTTTGAATTATACATGTGAAGTATATGCACAATAATTTGATTTACAACCTCGGTTTGGCCATTTGTCTGGGGGCAGAAGGTCGTGGATTTTGTGAGCTTGGTGTCCAGCAATGACCAGAGGCTTGACCAAAATGTGTTGAGAAATCAATTATCCGGATCTGAGACAATGGTTTGTGCGATTCTAAAATGTACCCAGACTCATTCAAAGAAGAGCTTGGCAGTGGCCTCTGCTGTGATGCTCTTCTTGTAGGCAACCATAATCTCCATCTTAGAAAAGAGATCAACAACCACAAAAACACAGTCATTTCCCCACTTGGTGGATGGGAGGCCCGACATGTAGTCCATTGAGATGGATTCCCATGGCCTGTCAGAAGTAGGAAGAGGGGTGTACATGCCCTATTTCTTAGTGGTTGGTTTGGCAATAGCGCAGGTAGTGCAAGACCCAATATACTTGCTGACCTCTTGTCGAAGTTTCGACCAGTAGAAATGTTTTTGTAGCATCAACACTGTCTTTTTGACACTGAAGTGTCCTGCCACCTGAATTTAGTGGGATTACTAGATCATCTTCATTTGCTCACTTGATGGAACACAGATATGGCCTAGATTACACAACAACCTATTCCGAAGATGGAAATTATCAACAATTGTGTTTGCACCCAACATTTGGTAGGTGGTGGCAAAGTCAGGGTTTGTCTGATAGAGTTGGGGCCATCCAGAGGTCTCATGGTCACAACAGTCTAGCACCGTGGTGAGTGTCGTGAATGGTGGTCTGCTGAGGCAATCAGTGACACAATTGGTGCTTCCTGTTTTATACTTCATGTTGAGGTGGAATTTCTCCAAGTATGTGGACCACTTTTGATGGCAGTCATTCTTCAATTTTCCCTTTGTTTGCATGAACTGTAGTGGCTTATGATCAGTGTGGATGACTGTCTCCTTCCCAAGAATGTAATGTCTGCACTGGCGACATTCTTTCATAATGGAGTACATTTCTTTGTCGTAAGTAGGGTACTTACAAATAGTATCTGATAGTGTCTCACTATGATAGGCCACGGGGTGGTTGTGTCGAGTGAGAATGGCGCCCACAGCATAGTCTGAAGAATCTGTTTCAATCTCAAAGGGATTTTGTAGGTATGGTAGTGAAAGTACTGGGGATGAGCACAAGCATTGCATCAAATCATCGAACACTTTTTGTTGGGACCGATCCCACACAAAGTTCGCCTTACCACCACCCCTATTTATTTGGCTAAGTGCCCATGCAATATGGGAGAATGCTTGCATGAACCTGCAGTAGAAATTGGCAATGCCCAAGAAGCTCTAAAGCTCAGTGAGTGTGGTTGGGGTTGGGCAGTCACGGATGACTTGGATCTTGGCTAGATCCACATGTATTCCATGTTGATCAACGATGTAGCCCAGGTAATGGACCTTGTCCATGCTGAAGGAGCATTTTTCCAAGTTGACGTATAGCTTATGCTGTCGCAGGGTCTGTAGAACCTGTTGAATATGATACAAGTGTTCGGCCCAATAACATAGATTATTAACAGGTGCTTAACACAAAATAACAGAGATACAGTAAAAATGGTTTTCTATTCAATAAAGAAATAAGCAAGAAACTGTAAAATGCAGCGGAAACAAGCTTGTTGGAATGGTGGCAGCTTATCTTTGAGAAGAGATGTGACGGTTGCACTCATTCGCAATAAGATGATTACAATGAATCTCTCAAGGCATGTTTACAATAAACAAGAGTTTCCTAAACATCCAAAAACCTAACCCTAGGAGATGAAGTAGCAAAATTCATGTGGGCCCCGTTTGGGTAAGTCAATACATCAACTTCCTGGGATCGTAACTTTTGCATACAATCTCTGTTTTAAGCATATGATAGCCCATTGGAAATATCTATCCAAGGACTACAACAGTTGCACAAAGAGACCGCAACATACCCCAAAAAACGTCGTTTAGGGCCTCAAAATGGTTTCAGAAGTTCAAGACCCGAAAAACTCCTAAAAATAGTAAATTTTCAAAATTGCTAGAAAGTTATTTTGAGCCAGCTCGAAAAGGTGGGTGGCCACCGATATCCACCTAGATCAATCCTCCCTCCTTAGGAAGAAATGGTCTCCATTTCATTGAGGTCCCCCATCAGATGAGGAAATTTATGTTGAATTTGGCCCCGGGTGAGCCACTTGCCTTGGTGCAGGAGTTGCCTTGCTTTGACGACTCGATAAAGTTGGATCCTTTGTTGTCGATTTCCCTTGATCTGTGTGTCCACAATCTGATCATTGGATGCATGTTGTATGCAATCGGGGTTGAGCTCTATTGGTTTCAGTTGTTCTGCTACGTCTGAGGTGTCCAATAATGGTGGGAAATAAGGCCAAAGGAGGTCCACGTTGAACACTGGGTGCAGGCCATGGAGAGGAGGAATGTTGATCTCAAAAGCATTATCCCCCATGGCCTTGGTGATAGTGTATGAACCATAACAGAGTGGGAGAGGTTTCCGATGGGGTCCTATAAGGAATTCTTTCTGCAAGTGCAACCAAACGTTGTCGCCCACTTGAAAATTATGTGGCACCCGATGTTGATCATGGCGTTGTTTGTACTTGTCATTGGACTTCTGTAGGATATCCTGAACATGTTGGCGAATGTGCTAGATCCACTCAATGAACTAGGTGGCTTTGTCAGCTTTAGTTGGAGTGTCAACTTCAGTTAGAGCAGGAGATGAGTTGGTCGAGGTGACCGCAAGGGGAAGTGAAACATCTATGGGACCCAATGGTTGGAATCCCAGCCCCACCTGAAAGGGGTTGTGGTCGGTTGAGATATGCAGGGCTCAGTTGTAGCTATGTTGGACATAGGTAAGGCTCACATCCCATGTGTGAGGGTGATTTGATTATACATGCGAAGCATATGCACAATCATTCAATTTACAACCTCGGTTTGGCCATCTGTCTGGGGGTGGAATGTCATGGATTTGGTGAGCTTGGTGTTCAACAATGACCAGAGGCTTGACTAGAATGTGGTGAGAAATCGACTATCCTGATCTGAGACAATGGTTTGTGGGATTCCAAAATGTACCCAGACTCATTCAAATAAGAGCTTGGCAGTGGCCTCTACTGTGATGCTCTTCTTGCAGGCAACTAGAATCACCATCTTAGAAAATCATTCAACATCCACAAAAACACAGTCATTTCCCCACTTGGTGGATGGGAGGCCCAACACGTAGTCCATTGAGATGGATTCCCATGGCCTGTTAGGAGTAGGAAGAGGGGTGTACAGGCCATGTTTCTTAGTGGTCAGTTTGGCAATAGAGTAGACAGTGCAAGACCTGATATACTTGTTTACCTCCTATAGAAGTTTCGACCAGTATAAATGTTTATGTAGCATCGCCACTGTCTTTTCGACACCAAATTGTCCTGCAACCCGACTGTAGTGGGATTCCCAGATCATCTTCGCTCGCTTACTTGATGGAGCACATATATGGCCCAGACGACACAACAACCCAGCCTAAAGATGGAAATTATCGACAACTTCGTTTGCACCCAACATTTGGTAGGTGGTGGCGAAGTCAGGCTCTGTTCTATAGAGTTGGGGCCATCTAGAGGTCTCATGGTCGCAAGAGTCTAGCACCGTGGTGAGTGTCACGACTTGTGTTTTGCTGAGGCCATCAACGACATGATTGTTGCTTCCTATTTTATACTTGATGTTGAGGTGGAATTGCTCCAAGTATGTGGACCAATTTTGATAGCGGTCATTCTTCAATTTTCCCCGTGTCTGCATGAACTGTAGTGGCTTATGATCAGTGTGGATGACTGTCTCCTTCCCAAGAATGTAATGTCTCCATTGGCGACAGGCTTTCACAATGGAGTACATTTATTTTTCGTAAGTAGGGTACTTACAGATATTATCTGACAGTGTCTCACTATGATAGGCCACGAGGTTGCCGTGTTGAGTGAGAATGACGCCCACAACATAGTTTGAAGCATCTGTCTCGATCTCAAAGGGATGTTGCAGGTATGGTAGTGAAAGTATTGGGGCTGAGCACAAGTGTTGCTTCAAATCATTGAATGCTTGTTGTTGGGACCGACCCCATGCAAATGTCGCCTTACCACCACCCCTATTTATTTGGCTAAAGGCCTATGCAATATGGGAGAATCCTAGCACGAACCTGTGGTAGAAATTGGCAAGGCCCAAGAAGCTCCGAAGCTCGGTGAGTATGGTTGGGGCTAGCCAGTCACATATGACTTGGATCTTGGCTAGATCCACATGTACGCCATGTTGATCAATGATGTAGCCCAGGTAATGGACCCTGTCCATGCCAAAGGAGCATTTTTCCAAGTTGGCGTATATCTTGTGCTGTCGCAGGGTGTGCAGAACCTGCTGAATATACTGCAAGTGTTCGGCCCAATAACACAGATTATTAACAGGTGCTTAACACAAAATAACAAAGATACAGTAAAACTGGTTTTCTATTCAATAAAGAAATAAGTTGGAAACTGTCAAATGCAGCAGAAACAAGCTTGTTGGAATGGTGGTGGCTTATCTCTGAGAAGAGATGTGACAGCTACACTCATTTTCAAGAAGATGATTACAATGAGGCTCTTAAGTCCTTTTTACAATAAACAAGAGTTTCCTAAACATCCAAAAACCTAACCCTAGGAGATGAAGCACCAAAAGTCATGTGAGCCCTGTTTGGGTAAGTTAGTACATCAAATTCTCGGGGTCGTAACTTTTTCATACGATCTTCGTTTTAGGCATATGATAGCCCATTGGAAAGATCTATCCAAGGACTATAACAGTTACACAAAATTTCATGATGTGTTTACTCGACCATGACATACCCCCAAAAAAAAAAACGTCGTTTAGGGCCTCAAAATGGCTCCAGAAGTTCAGGACCCAAAAACCTACTAAAAATAGTAAATTATCAAAATTGCTAGAAAGTTTTTTTAAGCTAGCTGGAAAAGGTGGGTGGCCACCAATATCTACCTAGATCAGAATGAATCCCAAGTGGAGAGAAATGAGCTCCTTGAGAGCCATGTGTCATCAAGGGCACATGTAGATAAAGGTGGGAGGATAAAGGGCACATGCCATCCTTCCTGTTGTCTTATTTGTCTCCGCCTAGCCTAGGAATACCTTTACCTACCTTTACCTGGGTTGAGTTTAGTTCCATATTGAGGGTGACCCACTGCTGAGAGTGATGAGAAATGTGGTCTAAGGCTGGGAGGATTATGGAAGGTTTGCACGTAGTTTGTGGTCTTCTATAAAAAGACAAGTATCGATTTTGTGTTCATTTTCATGTTGTGTATTTATACATGTCTTTATATTTATGATTATTTCCTATGTATGTTTTATGTATAGGCTTATTGTTATTCCTGTATGAATCTATATATTGGCAGAATGCATTTGTCTATTTAAAGTCTTATATATATACAAATGGTATTGTTGTTTTTATGAGGTTGGCATGGCTGGCCTGGAGGGTCGGGTATGCTACAATGTATTAAGTTCCACAAGATTTTAAGTTATATATATATATATATATGAATTTCCACAAGAATTTTTGTGTGGAAAAACCTAGCAGGTCTATGGTTGGGTATGTTACGATTTGGATATCAAAAACAAAAGAAGTAGTAATGTGGCATGCCCCGGCCTGGGAGGTCAGGGATGTTACAATATAGTATCAGAACTGGGGACTTTACAATCTCGTATACAAACCGGGGACGTTACAATCTCGTATCAGAGATCTGATTTTCAACACTGATCCTAGATTGGGTCGTGTAAGTGGAAATCGAAGCAAAAGTTTCAAAGTGAATTATTGTCAAAATGGACAAAATTCGAGTTTTAGAGCGTCCATGAGTGCCAAGAAGGTACCGAGAGCACACCTTAGTTGTGTTTGAAAGCTCAGGAGGTGTAGCAGTTCAGGAAACCACAGTCACCGTAGGATCTGTTCGGAAAATATTTGAATCCTTCACACTCATCAAATTTGGGAAGGGAGCACAAAGATTAACACTTCAATCCCTTCGAACTTCGTTGCTTCAAAAAATCTTAAGAGTTTGACAAAAGGATAAATAATCCCCAAAGCTTCAAAGTTTCAAAGTGAATGTACATCATATATTATTTGGGAGAAGGTGGACTGTTGGATCCCCCAAGTGGTTTGGTAGTTCGACGTTTGGGGAAACGTGTCCGAAGATTAGAAAATGTTTGGAATTTTGACATTCGACAGTTCTGGGGTGGGGTGATATTTAAAAATGAAATCCTCTGAAGCTCAAAGTCCTAAAGTCCTAGAGTCCCAAAGCTTCAAGGAGCACTTGTTCAGAAGTTCAGGAATTTGTCGATCGAGAGTTTTTAAGTTTGCAGATGAGAAGTTTTCCGAAGTCCTAGAGCCCCGAAGTTCTGAAGCTTTGGAGAACATTGTTTGGGAGTTCAGAAGTTGGATGTTCGGGTGTTTTGATGTGCTTTGGTGTGGAATTCTTTGAAGTCCAAAAGTGTTAGAGTGGCGTGACATGATGACATCACCTAAAGTGACGTGGACCTGTTTGAAAATTCAACATTTCGGTGGAAATGTTGTGTTTTTTTTTTAAATTTTCTTAATTCTGGAGTTATGAAGTCATGGAGCACCGAAGTGACATGGCTTTCTAACATCACCTTGGGTGGCATGGACCCACTTGTTGCTTGCCATGTGTCATCGTGTTTCATGATTTTTAGAGATCTCTTATGCCAATTGGAACTCGACATAGGTCACCTGTCAGATTGGGCCACATGTCAGCTCCTTATTTCTACCACGTAGCACCCCCTGGTGCGTGATCGCTGATGAGACTCTAGAATTTCACCAATTCGACATTCGGGGAAATGGGAGTATGTTGATGCAAGAACCTCTGAATCACAAAGCTCCGTAGATATTCTCTAGGAATTCTCCAGTTCAGGATTCAGAGGGAACTATGTGTGGATTAGGTGGAACTTCCAAATCCCAAAGTTCCAAAGCTACAAAGTCCCAAAGCTCTGAGCCAGTGTAGCCTCGAATCTCTGAAGATGTATCATGCAATAGTTTGCAAATTCAACGTTTGTGAGAAATAAGGTGTGGGGTAGTAAGAACCTCCAAAGCCCGAAGTTCTAGAGCCCCAAAGTTCTGAAGCTCTGCATAAGCGCATATCAACTAATCTCTTGGACATAGCCCTTGGTCATATGAGATTTTGGTCGAAATAAAAGAGGGATAGTGTTGAATTGATGTTTTCAAGGAAAAAAAAGGGGCTAAAAGAAGGAGTCTATAGGGTATTGATTGGTACAGACCTGCTCCTAAAGAATTAAAGAAGGTCTATAATCATGAAGAGGGGATCCAACATGGATCCAAGAACCAATTCGGCTCTGAGAAAGAAGAAGAATTGTACAAGGATTGTTGGGTCACCAAAGTACCATATTTTTACCAACCTTTCACTTCACTTTCACTTCAGTTTTAACCATATTCTTCTTTCCCATACCCTTACATTAAACCATTTTCATGATTACATGGGTTTTAGACATATTATTTTCTAATGCATCTATTTTAGTGTTTCTGAGTGAATTTATGATTAAATATTGGAAAAATGACATGTTTACACTTATATATGAAAGTGGGATGAGTTTCATGATATTTACATGTGTATTTGAAGACTCCAACCAAGTCAAATTTGACCATCAAGCCTCAAATTCGAATTTCCTCTTCAACCCTTTGAAGATTTGATGAAGATTTGGAGATCTACTCAAGTATCTTGGATGGAGATTAATCATGAAAGAAATATTTGTGAGAGGATTTGTAGAGATATCACTCGATAGGTGTGAGCACATGGTTGTAACCAAATGAGACAATTGTGGATCTAGGAGAGATTTGTTGATCTAAGTTATCTTAAATTTTTGTATAAATAGGAGTGCCTCCTCCATTTCAAAAGGAGGACTCCTGGAGCATTGTGTCCAACTTATGATGGAATAAGAATCAAGCTTTATTTTCACATCAGTTTCCATTCTCTAGTTTAGAT